>JAGDYQ010000172.1:142743-288054 GCA_021962125.1 Bulinus truncatus | reverse complement strand
TATAATTTGTTCGATTTTCAGGTTTTCGAGCATGTTCGTATTTTAAGCAATTAATATATATATGTATATATATATATATATATATATATATATATATATATATATATATATATATATATATATTAAGGCATTATATGTTTATAATCAGTTCAATTTTTAAGTTTTCATGTTCGTATTTTAAGGCATTATATATATATATATATATATATATATATATATATATATATATATATATATATATATATATAATTAGTTCGATTTTCAAGATGGTTGACTTTAAAGAGTTTTCGGATTTCGAAAAAGGGTGGGGCGTCATTTTTTTTTTAATTTAGCCCCAGGCGGCACATAACACCCACAAACACCCAGGTTTTTTTTTTTTTTTTTTTTTTTTTTTTTTTTTTTTTTTTTTTTTTTTTTTTTTTTTTTTTTTTTTTTTTTTTTTTTTTTTTTTTTTTTTTTTTTTTTTTTTTTTTTTTTTTTTTTTTTTTTTTTTTTTTTTTTTTTTTTTTTTTTTTTTTTTTTTTTTTTTTTTTTTTTTTTTTTTTTTTTTTTTTTTTTTTTTTTTTTTTTTTTTTTTTTTTTTCCCCCCCCCCCCCCCCCCCCCTTACATCCATTACATATCATTGATGTCTGGAAACTGATTTGAACTCAAACGTTGTGAAACTCTACCGATGTTCAGGAATTGTTTAAGTTAGGATTTAAAGGTATGACTGTAATACAGGTATACATAAACTGGTTATTGATTTATTTTGTAATAGAATCCTCCACCTGTAAAAATGACTATTTTGGCAACATGTATATCTCGCCATGCACAGAGTTTTCTCTTATGTACACAGTGCTATCATATAAAAGCATATTTATACCAAAACACATTCGGTGTAATGTAACACATTGTCGAAATAATAACAGGAGATGGGATAATATCAAACACACAGCATGAACATAAAATGACCATAATTGAACAAACACATACACATACAGACACACATACACAAACATACACACCTCAAACAAACAATCATACAAAAACACACACAATCATACACGAAAAACTAAAACACTGCGCCATCTCAAATTAGCATTCAGTACATACACAAATAGCCTCGACATAATATATACACACACACACACATTTGTGTATGGCAGCCATTCAGTTGTCAGGGAAACAGAAAAACAAAAACAACGCAGCAAACTAAATGAACTGCGTGATAAGTTAAAACACATTCAAAACAAAATTTCCGGCTGTCTAATTCATTTTCAGGAAGCTACTGGAAACTGAGTTTTTTAACGCTTGGTGCCATGCTGATATATTGTGTGTTTTAACACAATGTTCTGGTATACTGTGTGTTTTAACACAATGTTCGACACGTCTGGTATACTGTTTTTAACAAAATGTTCAACACCTCTGGTATACTGTGTTTTTTAACACAATCTTTATCATGTCTGGTATACTGTATGTTTAAACACAATGCTAGAAACGCCTGCTAAATTATGTCTTTTAAAACAATGTTCGACACCGACTAATGATAGCCTGATACATTGTGTGTTGTAATACAATGGTACGCGATATATATGTTTGTTCTTGCACAAGGCATAAGTTTGTCTAAACATGTTGATTTTCAATGAATAAAAAAAATTCATATTTTTCATATTTAAAAATACCTAACAGAAAGAAACGTTTCAGATAAACAAACATTATACATTTTGTACTAGTAACTAAACCATAATTTTCATTATTTTACCTTAAGTAATGTTAATATTTACTTTTATTTTTCATTAATTCCAAAGAAAGCTACTTTATTCAATAATACAATATACTACGTAACTCTCCGTAAACCATCTCTGGAGATCACAAAAAACTTTATTTTCTCCTACGCATCAAAGAGGTCAACATTCTTCAGTCATCAAAAGTCAGTATTGTAATGCCCACAAAAACATGTAAAATCACTTGCTCTCAAAATCTATATTGCCCTGCCCTCAAAAAGTCTGCATTCGCATACCTGCGTTAAAGTCTCCATTGTCCTAATCACAAAAGTCTACAATCTCCTACTAACAAAAAGTCTACATTCTCCTAATAACAAAAGTCTACAATCTCCTAATCACAAAAAGTCTACAATCTCCTAATAACAAAAGTCTACAATCTCCTAATCACAAAAAGTCTACAATCTCCTAATAACAAAAAGTCTACAATCTCCTACTAACAAAAAGTCTACATTCTCCTACTAACAAAAAGTCTACATTCTCCTACTAACAAAAAGTCTACTATCCTACTCACAGTTCTAGTATTCAGGGAGAAACTGACACTTATTTTCCTATCTCTAGAGATCAGAGGTTAGAGGTCACCTACTAATCATGCGATCGATACCGCCATGTTTGAAGATCGGCTGCTAGTTTCAAGATCTCAGTCAGGCCATTAAAATATCATCAAAATAAAGGAAATCACCAGCACCTTCCACTTTTAGAGCTGTAGAACATCGTCAGCATAAAGGACAGTAGAACATAATTTAAATACAGAACATCACCAGTAACCAACGGATACATTCAACATTTTAAACTTTAAACTATCATCAGCATAATAAGCATTAGAACATCATCAAAGTACAGAACATTAGAACATCATCAAAGTACAGCATAATAAGCATTAGAACATCATCAAAGTACAGAACATTAGAACATCATCAAAGTACAGAACATTAGAACATCATCAAAGTACAGAACATTAGAACATCATCAAAGTACAGAACATTAGAACATCATCAAAGTACAGAACATTAGAACATCATCAAAGTACAGAACATTAGAACGTCATCAAAGTACAGAACATTAGAACATCATCAAAGTACAGAACATTAACTGTAAACACAGAATACCGTTTATATTTAAAGCTTTTAAAAATCTTCAGCAAATAGAACATTGGAAAAATCGCCAGCATATTGTACTTTAGAAATCAAGTTCAGAACATTAGAACATCATCGACAGAGCATCAACTACAACCACAGAATACTTTTCACATTCAGAGCTTTGGAACATCTTCAGCAAATGGAATTTTAGAACATTATTAGTAGACAGGCTATAATAGCCTTCCCAAAGTACAATGTATTATACACCATCAGTAAATAAACATACATCCGAATGAGAATAGATTCAACATTATAAAGAAAAACAATTATCAACATCCAAAACATTCACGGAAACATTTTTTGCAAAAAATCCTGAAGTCTTACTATTGTTGTAACGGGAAAAGTTCACGACAACAAGCCACCATTAGTGTGATGGGTTTTCAATATTTAAGGTGGTGGAATTTTTAAATAGCGATGCTGCTTTGTATGATTTCTATTTGTGAACAAACCTTTGTCATTAGTCAGTAAGTAAAAAAAAATCATTTAAAAAAAATAATTAAATATTGTTTATTATCATGGAGATCTTATTCTGACTGGTCCCATGACTAGTACACACAGAACTCATTTTATAACACATCATCGTCTCTAAGGTATGGTCTAAAACATGCCTGGTCATTCTCAATCTTTGAAAGAAAAGAATTCAATGTTATTGCTGCTTATTATTATGTAGTCTGTTTTTGTTACAAGTAATTATTAAAATGCTTAGATTTAGAGATGACACAGATATAAATTATACAATCAACTAAATAAAACAATTTAACCTGCTCTAAGTATGCAAATATATTTATATGAAACGAATTCTAAAGTGATCTAGATATATAAACATGTGAATGTTCTTTGTAACAGATCGCCTCTTGTCATCATTAGTGGTCATAATTTCTCCAAGACCTGGTGGCTGTAAAGTTCAGAGAGTCAGCTATTCAATCTCAACAGCCATCTAATGAAGCCAGAAAGAAAAAAAAATGTCAGAGGTTTCTGCAGATTCAAGAACCCCCCCCCTCCTCCTATCCGACCTCATAACCCAACCATCCACCCATCCATCCACCCATCCAACCATCCATCCACCCATCCATTAAATGTTCGCTTGATTTCATCTTTACCACCTCTTTTTTTTTAAATACATTTTTTTTATAATTACCACTTTAGCATAAATTCCTGCTAAACGCTCAGGTGAGACTTCACCCTGGAATATTCCCCCCTCCCCCTTCCCTCAAAGAACACTTAAATGAACTGATTCCAGCAACGCTAGACGCTTTACGTTAATTGCAAAATATTTTACATCACATTCTCCCTGCCTCTGTACTGTTTGCAGGCCAATACCATACTATAATATCTCTTAATTTATATATATACTAGCTGCAAGTACCTGGCTTTGCCCGGGTTTAAAATAAGGTTTTCAGTTTACCTTCTGTTTTCTCCCAACCCCCTCTCTCCCTTCCTCTCTCTCCCTCCCCCCCTCTCACTCCATCCATACCCCCTCTCTCCCTTTCTCTTTCCCTCCCTCCCTTTCTCCCTCCCTCTCCCTCCCTAACTCTCCCAGCTCCCTCTCTCTCCCTCCTTCTCTCACCCCTGTCCTTCTCCCTCCCTCCCTCTCTCCCCCTTCCTCCATTCCTCCTTCCCTCTCTCCCTCCCTGCCCCCCTCTCACTCCCTCCCTACCTCCTCTCTCCCTTTCTCTTTCCCTCCCTCCCTTTCTCCCTCCCTCCCTAACTCTTCCAGCTCCCTCTCTCCCTCCTTCTCTCCCCCCTGTCCTTCCCCCTCACCCCTCTCTCCCCCTTCCTCCCTTACTGCTTCCCTCTCTCTCCCTCCCTGCCCCCTCTCACTCTTTATCTCTCATCCGTCCCATTTCTCCCATCCCCTCTCTCCCTCTCTCCTTCCCTCCCCTTTCTCTCCCTCCCTACCCCCTCTCTCCCTCCCTCCTTTCTCCATCCAACCCTCTCCTATCTCCCTCCGTCTCTCCCACCCTCTCTCTCCCTCCCTCCCCTCTATCTCCCTCCCTACCCCCTCTCTCACTCACTTCCTTTCTTTTTCCTTCCCTCTCTTTCTCTCTCCCTCTCTCACCCCCTCTCTCCTCTCCTCTCTCTCTCTCTCTCCTTCTCTCTCCCCCTCTCCCTCTCTCCCCCTTCCTCCCTCCCACCCTCCTTTCCTCTCCCCCCTGCCCCCTCTCTCTCTTTATCTCTCTCACTCTCTCTTTCTCTCTCTCTCTCTCTCTCTCTCTCTCTCTCTCTCTCTCTATATATATATATATATATATATATATATATATATATATATATATAAAATCCTTCTTCATTCCTTTACCTTCCTCAAACTGTACAAATCAGGGAGCATGAAAAAGCATCAACAATTCTTTGCAGCACAAAGGCACTATACAGCACCAGCGCGCAAGTTCTATTCGATCATCGGGAAATGACGTCACAGAAGAGTTTTATTTATGGCGCCGTCGAGATTAATTTTAATAAGTAAAATACTAAAATAAAAATAATTTATCACAATTAAACTACCCATCGAGATGAAACGAAATGTGTACCAAATTTCACGTTATTTGGTTTCTGGATTATGAGTTATAAGGGAACAGACAGCAAATGCGTCTTATGAGTATAGAGATATATATTTATAAGTATGTATGTTTGTATGTATGTAGGTAGGTACGTAGGTATTATGTATTATGTAAATATGTATGTACTATGGAAGTGTATATGATTATGCGAATATGTATGTATGCATGGATGTACTATGTATACATACACAATTATATATATGTATACATACACAATTATATATATGCTATTTGTCTACTAATGTGTGTGAAGTTGTAAGGATGAGATGAAATCTCGTAGATCCTGTAAACCACTAATGTGACGGTTTTTATGGTGCCCTTCTTTCATTCCCACCATAGCCGATATCGGGAACTTTAGCCCAGACCTGAAAAATTTCCTTCGTCCTTACTATGTAAAGGTCAATGTAATCACAGAGGAATAATTCTACTGATATTTATACTGATGGAAGTAATTATGATTCAACTCTACTCTGTTTCACATTTGTATACGTATCACATACTGTCTGCGTTATTCAACTATCATATGTTCTAATGAGCAGTTCATAAGTTAACTACCGTATTTAACTGGAATAAAGCAAAGAAAAGATGTGTTTGTCATCTATTAATTAAGTATAAACATGCGCGCCAACTAGGTACTAGAAGGAAGTGATTTATTTATAGTACAATGATTTATTCAAGAAATAAAACACACATACATACATACATACATACATACACACATACATAAATAAATACATACATACACACACACATACATATATACATTTTCAGATTTATAAACATAAGCTATGTATATTTACATGCTTACCAAGACACCACACCACACACCACACCACACAACACACACATACGTACGTTTGTGTGATTGCCCGTGAGTGTGAGTGTAAACATATAAATAGCTCACCAAGAAAAGAATATTCCAGAGAAAGGGAGAACACTCGTCATCATGTTTTGATGGCAGGGGAGCACAACTCGTCGCCCCCAGGTAGAGTCTGTATTTATAGACGCCTGTGATGAAAATAGCGATAAGGACAAGGATTTTTTTATGAGTAGTCAGGTCGTACAACAGAAAGCAATAAGGCTGCAGGTTTGGGGGGGGGGGTTTGTTCACTGTTTCCAACCTGGGTAATGGATGTACCGGCCAGGTGCAGACATACCTAGTCAACTTGGTCTTTGTCATAGCAGTTTAAAGTAAAGCTTCACAATACACAGATTTTATGACTTGTACTAGAGTTGCACTCGTTGATTTGTGAGCTGCTATGTTGTGTTTACCGAATTATAAAGTTAAGACTTTGTTGTCTTGTGTGATAAACTAGTTATTATTTTAAACGTTGTATACGTTAAAGATAGGTAATTCATTTCTCTCAAGGTGTATAGTATATAAGTGAATTAAAATTGTACTTCCCTCAACATGTGGATTCATATGTGAAAGTATGTTTCAGTGATTTCTCAAGCTATACATGTGTGATAGCATGTTTAATTGTTTATGTCATTTCTCAGTATAGTCGTATGCGATAGTATGTTTATGTTATTTCTCAGTATAGTCATATGTGATAGTATATTTATGTTATTTCTCAATATAGTCATATGTTCAAGTATGTTCATGTTATAAGTATAGTCATATGTGATAGTATGTTCATGTTATCAATATAGTCATACGTGAAAGTATGTTTATGTTATTTCTCAGTATAGTCATATATGATCGTATGTTTAAGTGTGAGTATGTGTGTGTATGTTCATGTATGCGAGTGTGTTTATATATATATATATATATATATATATATATATATATATATATATATATGTTCATGTATGTATGTGTGTTTGCTAGACTAACAATCAAACCAAATACAAATTCTGTTGTGTCTCGCACACATTATATCTAAGATCCATTAAGTTGGTTCTGTTTTAAGGTCCTAGTGAAAGTTCTCAAGTCCTCTCAGTTTAACTGGGTTCCTAACAATAGATGGGTTATCGTGGGTGTTATACTAATCAACTATGTATGTATATTATGTATGTATGATACATAATGTATCCCTTGGTGCATCTACGGTGAATCTATCGGTTTCAGTGGATATGAAAGAAGGGCGCCATCAAACCAGCACCATAATTGGTCTGTCGGGTTTAGGAGATGAACAAATCAAATAACAGGGCTTTTACAAATAAAGAAAATCATACATGACTTTTGAATATAGTACATAAGCACCAAACAGCACAGCGGTACTAAGTGAAGAGATTTGCACAAAGTAGACAAAACAAAGTATATTTTCTTGGAACTATCGAAGTTGACAGCTGTTGTGTTGAACAGTAATATACAGCTAAAGAAACAAAGAAAAATATTATGGGAATTTATTCACGTAAAAACATTCTATGTTGGTGGGTGGCTGCCAAACATAACATTTTGACGAGGATATCATGTTGTCCTGTAATGTTAATTGTTGTTGTTTTAAAAACTTGTTTTCTTCTGTTAAACTAAAAAGTAGCGGATTATAAGTAAATGTGTCCATAAATAGACACGATATACATTATATTGTGATTTTCTGACATTATCATGATTGATTTTTATTTAAAACAATGTCTCTGCAATATGGAGATGAGTATAATATATTTTTTTTTAAAAGTGACAATTAATTTTTATATTTTTTTTATAAAAATTCTCTTATAGTCTCGTTCGCTGACAATATTATCAGTTTATTAGTTCCGTAACGCTTAGGTAAATATAACCAACTGAGTTCAATTGACATTTAATTTGTTTTAAAAACGAAGATTAAGAAATTGATATTCTACTCGATATTTATATTAAACTGAGACCAGACTGTAAGAGGCGTACCATTTATTTCCAACAAAAATCCCAAAAAATATCGAAAGCCAAGTAGATACCATGGCCACAGTTAGAGCTACCCAATAGATAATATAGTTTCATTTAGTGCTACCCAATAGACATCATGGTTTCAGTTATTACTACTCAATAGTAGCCATGGTTTCATTTAGTGCTACCCAATAGTAGCCATGATTTCAATTAGTGCTACCCAATAGACGCCTTGTTTTCAATTAATGCTACCCAATAAACGCCTTGGTTTCAACTAGTGCTACCCAATAGACGCCTTGGTTTTATTTAGTGCTACCCAATAGTAGCCATGGTTTCAATTAGTGCTACCCAATAGACGGCTTGGTTTCAATTAGTGCTACCCAATAGACACAGTGGTTTTAGATTTTTTTGCTTCTTTCTTTCTCTTATTTTCAGTGAACACAGGAAAAACGTCTTAAGTGTTTTCCAATAACTTTTTTTTTTTGTTCATTGGAAGTCTAAAAATAAAATGTACCACCACCAACTGCTCCTTCTACTTGTGAAGGTTCTTTTTCCAACAATGTCTTTTGTGAAGGTGGGGGTGGTGGTGGTGGGGGGGGCGGGGGAAGAGAGATTCTTCTCATCCCATCCAGACTGTATTGATGACCATTGAATGGTAGTTACCCCTTCCCCCCCCCCCCGACACTCCATCTTACCCCCCCCTCCCAGTCACCTCCTCCACCCACCACTAGAATCACCAATGTTAAAAAGAGGATCACGTAGGGGGAGAGACACACAGAAGGACCTTGATGCCCGGGGGCCAAGTTTACCAGTTCGGCCGCTCCTGTAAAAAGCCTCCGTCACTGGTGAGAGCGATGACGATGCTTAACCGCAGCTCACCGCTTTAAAAGTAGAGGGTGTGTAATTACTTCCGTACTCCCGGGCTAAACAGATACCAGACTTGGCAGAACAGTATTATACCAAGAAATAAGAAGAATCAAACCCATCAGAAGCTGGTACAAAGTTGTTTTTTTTTTAAGTGTGGAAATCTCTTTTTCTCTTCTCAACTGAAAAAAAAATATGTTACCACTTTTTTGTATTTTTTAAAAAAAAATAACGTTTCTATAGTAACCGAAGATTTGTAATCTGTGACATAAATCAGACATTAATTTCCTTATACGTGACAAGACGAGATGTGGCTATAATTTGAGAAATTATGGGATAGGAATTGAAGACTTGAACATGTTGAGATAATGAATGAATTAATAATGACATGATAATTATTGTAAAAGCGGGAATATTATTTTATCAGACATCTCGGCGCAGATTATCTCAACCTCCTGGTGCAAAATTATAATCTCATGTTTCCATATTAACAAGCACAATATTATATTTGTTTAATTGATGAGAACAGATATCTACCTTGAAACATGTATGTTATTAGAAATGATAACAAGATATGTAATTATAGGAAAACATTCATACATGATGTTTAAAATGAAATCGAAACACATTTATAGTTCACTTTTTTTTTTTCATTTCCCGATGATGAGTTTCACAATGACTATTTTCTAGACCATTCTACACAAATCAAATGAACAGATTTTCTTCTTATAAAAAAAAAATAATTAAGAGACTTGCTCGCTAAACTGTTTGAATGTAAAGAAAAAATGTGTTAAATTTGTTGGACAGTCAAGGCTGGTTGAAGAAGAAGCACAACCATTACAAGGAAATCATTATCATTTCATAACATAGAACTAAATGGGGTATTAAAATGTTTATGTCGTGGATTGTAATGATATGTCTTGTAATAGTGTAGAATGCATCACGTTTCATAATTAAGAACACATATATTGTTGCATAAGTTCAAAGGTTGTTTGAAAACAGAATGTTCCTTTTAAATGTAAAAATATTTCCAGATGTTCTGCAGGTGAAGCGATTAAATAAAATATAAAAAAATCCTGATTCGGAATGGATTTACACTTTCATTCACTGTTGGTAACTGACATTCATTAACTGCTGGTAAATGACATTCATTAACTGTTGGTAACTGACATTCATTAACTGCTGGTGACTGACATTCATTAACTGCTGGTAACTGACATTCATTAACTGCTGGTAACTGACATTCATTAACTGCTGGTAAATGACATTCATTAACTGCTGGTAAATGACATTCATTAACTGCTGGTAAATGACATTCATTAACTGTTGGTAAATGACATTCATTAACTGCTGGTAAATGACATTCATTAACTGCTGGTAAATGACATTCATTAACTGCTGGTAAATGACATCGGTACTACACAACAGGAATTCTTCTAAAATTTTCATGGATATCTTTAGCACAGATCTCTTGCAGCATATTAAATGTAGATTTTGTAATCAGTTGCGTCATTCTATATAGTGGTTTGTGAATTATATATATATATGTATAGTTGCATACATGCCAACCATTAACAACATTTTTACCATTGAAACAACCCAATATGCAAGAATATATTCATGAAAGTACACATACGATAACACAAACAATATATCAAAGTACACATCATATATATATATATATATATATATATATATATATAACGACATTCATTCAAAAATGAATATTATTTATAACACACTAAAATGATAAACAAATATAAACACATTTAAAGAGACCCCAAGCACTAGACACACACATACACAAATAAATTGATCTCTATTCAAGACAGTTCAGCTACTGCAATCGATTTAAGATATAATAAATTGACTAATAAAAAATAATTCGTTGAGTTGGTAACATGCCACTAACCTGCATAAAAGTTTCGAAAATAACATCTGTAAACACTCTGGATCATCTAGTAGATGAATAGGTTAAAAGCGATTTTTTTAAATTTTATTATAATTACACATTGATTCTGTTGACTCAGTGTTTATTAAGTTTTGCCGACACATGTAATAGACAAACTAGTATTTATTTTTATTTACTATTCTGGGGTATTATACATAAAACAGTGGTTCTCAGCCTGAGACTGTAACCCTCACACGCAAGTTCGCAAATAAATTACTTATTTTAATAATGAAATATGCTTTACCTTTCTAATGCGATACTTGGGCACGTGATTTTGGTGAAGACATACGCCGCAAACTGGCGACCACCTTAAACGAATATTATATGTAGCTGCGTTGTGTTGAGGACCGCGAACATTATACACCACAAACAGAGTGTGTGTACTGAAAACTAAAGGAAATTCCACAAAATATTGAAGGGAAAAACAAGGAAAGTAAGAAGATGAATTGGCCGATAGTAAACTGAACAGAGGAACAGAAATTTAATTGGCCGATAGTAAACCGAACAGAGGAACAGAAATTTAATTGGCCGATAGTAAACTGAACAGAGGAACAGAAATTTGTTTGTTTTAAATTACATTTTTAACTCTAGTTTTCTGTTCTTTTATTCTTGTTTATTTATCTTTACCTCACACATTGGTTTTGTCCTGTTTCACTTGGTCAGTTACAGTGATGACCAGGTGCGGCTGTACCCCAGGGGTGGGGTATTATATGTGTGGGGGGGGCAGGTGTTAAAAATTGGGTCATAAAAGAATCTTCTTGCATCACTTTAGGGACGCGTGGGGGGTGGGGGGGGGTTGGATGGTCACCCAATTTGATACCCCCTGCCCTCCCCCTACCACAAGGACCGCTATTGTCATGGTTGACTTTGTCCTTTTTTTTATTCACATACTAACCTATCTATGTAATGTTCCTTTAATCTCCCTAGGGACTATCGGGGAAGATGAAATGAATCATTCATCTATTTCTGTAGGGACAACATATTAAGGAATAGCATGGTTAGCACAAGTCCCAGCCGACTTTATATCCTCAACTAAAGTCAGGTACCTATTTAAAGCAGGGTAAACTTCTCAGAACTTTCACCTGGACCTAAAACAATTTTGATATTGTCAGCGAGGTTTGAACCCGAGACCCCCCCCCCCTCAGTCGACAGTCGAGCACTCTTCACCATACGAAAACCGATTCCCTGTAATAATCTGTGCGCATTCATAAAATTGTGGTGTTTGTTGTTACAGTTGGCTGTAACACTAATCAGTCTGCAGTTACGTATTTATTTCTCTATACGCAATGTTACAACTTTAATTATCACAAACGATCATATGTGTATTCAATATAGCTTCTCTCAAGACACAATGCTACAACTTTAATTATAGCAAAGGATGATAGGATATGTGTATTCACTATAACTTCCCTCAAGACATATGTATTATTTTTTATTTTTATCGTTTAGTGTATAGTTTTATAACACAAATACTTACACACACCACTACAATGTAAAATGGATAAAGAATTTTCTTCAACATAACTAAGTGAACAGTTCATGTGTTGTTATTCAAGTCTAAATTTTCATGTTCTCTCTAAAGTTTTTCCAGTCCTGTTCCTTCTTCACAGTTTTTCGTTGTTTTTTTCTCCTTCATTGAATTCTGTCTCATTACTTCTCGAGGCTATCCAGGTTCAATGCCGGAAGATGGCAGCAAGATGAAAAGGTAAAGCAGTCAATTAGAATTTCAATTTTTTTTTTTACTTAAAGAGTACATTCAGTGATCAGCTAACAATGTCTGCACACACATATCTCGAGCACGTGCCGGACGGCCATATTGGATTTACTCTTTTATGCAAATTTGAAATTTAACCAATCAGATTGAATAACAACCAGGTGAAAATGAAACAAATACATTTTTTGTGAGTGAATGTTACAATATTTTCTCAATATATTTATGTACTTTGCATAAAGACGAGTTGGAGCTGAAGTTAAAAAAAACTTGTAACATTTGCAAACTAAACAAAAAAGTTAAGTCCAGGCCAATGTTTTTATTTATTTTATTTTAATTATTTATTATTTTGCAAATGTTAGTTTGTCATCTATAAATAGATTAATGGTTTTGATTTTCTATCTCGAAATAGATCGGTGGTGGTATTTTTTTTTAATCTATAAATAAATCAGTACTGGTCATTCTTAACCTTTAAAAGATAATAGGTGGTAATTCTATAAACAGTTCAATATTGCTATTTTTTTTTTTGTACATTTATTTACAAAAGTATCAAAATGGAATTTTTTTTCTCCTTAACGATCGGAACTATAAATTATGAAGTATGAGTGAATCTGGTGGTAATATTTCATACGCTGTACAATGTCAATATCCATTACACAGAAGGGAACAGTGTAAGCGCTGAAGGGAACAATGTAAGCGCTGCTCAGATTCCATTGAACGAGACTCATTTTACCAAATTAAACACTTCCACTATGAATAATGGAACATATTTCAAATTTTCCTGCACTAGACCTTACAGAACCGCATACAATTGTATTGTTTGTGAAATACGTCCAATTGGTCCAAGAGTAGATGAGTTTTAATTACATAAGATAAACAACAAATTACACAATATAATTTAACGTGAAAACATTTAAGAACTGCAACAACCTGCAAAACAAAGTCAAATTATTTGTTATTTTGACGATAAACAATATTTAATATCAATATCTTTCACAATATCAATTTCAACAGAACAAGATCAGAAAGCCTTGACTGTTCCATAGTGGATGGCATGTAATTTATTTAGCAGTTTCAATTTTGAAAAGCTCCTCTGGCATGAAGCTACAGACACACAGATAGTGATAAACAACTGCAGGCTCAGTGAAAGTGTTGGCAGAGATTCTAGGAAGACCCATTCAGCAATGAACTTCAAAGCAACACTCTTTATCGTTGTCAAGATCATTATCTACTGCCTTCAGATGTCTTTTCAGCCTTCGTATCTCTTTTAAAAGCTCCACTTCGGATAATTCATCATACAAAAATTCCAAAATACTTTGTAGCTTTTATATCTCTATAGGATCTCCATCAAATGATGTGCCAGGACTATTATAAACTCATGGTGAGTTACAGGTGATAGATGAGATACGGATGCCTTTATTGTACATGTAGATTGTCCTCTTCAATCTCATTAGGTGCTCTTTTAGCAAGGAGTCATTATCGAAAGCATCTCAACCATCTCTAGAATTGTATTCATTTACCTAAGCTCCAGACGCTCTCCATGGTGGCAACCTGTGCTACTGCTCTGCATGGTGGCAACCTGTGCTACTGCTCTGCATGGTGGCAACCTGTGCTATTGCTCTGCATGGTGGCGACCTGTGCTACTGCTCTCCATGGTGGCAACCTGTGCTACTGCTCTGCATGGTGGCAACCTGTGCTACTGCTCTGCATGGTGGCAACCTGTGCTACTGCTCTGCATGGTGGCAACCTGTGCTACTGCTCTGCATGGTGGCAACCTGTGCTACTGCTCTGCATGGTGGCACCCTGTGCTACTGCTCTGCATGGTGGCAACCTGTGCTACTGCTCTGCATGGTGGCAACCTGTGCTACTGCTCTGCATGGTGGCAACCTGTGCTACTGCTCTCCATGGTGGCAACCTGTACTACTGCTCTCCATGGTGGCAACCTGTGCTACTGCTCTGCATGGTGGCACTCTGTGCTACTGCTCTCCATGGTGGCACTCTGTGCTACTGCTCTCCATGGTGGCAACCTGTGCTACTGCTCTGCATGGAGACATCCTGTGCTACTACTCATGGTTTAAACTATGATCGTTTATAAAACCCGAGGAGGCCGAGTTCTTTCTGATATGAAATTTAGAATTGTTCATTTTGGTGTCGCCCCTATCTGGATGTCACCCGGCGCGACCAGCATCCCCCGCACCCCTCTAGTGACGCCATTGCCAATTGTATCCACATTTTTTGAGTGTTTATCTAATAGAATGCTTTGAAATAATATACAATTTAATGCAGTAAGTTAGGCACTCAGCAATTCTAGCAATCACTAATGGAAACCACTCAGTCCTGAAAAGCAATAAGTAATACAAATCAATCATTAATGCAAATTACTCCGAAATACAAGTTAATCAGTGTGACGTGTAGATTTTGTGTAGAATTAACCCCCACCCCCTCCCGTGTACTAACGCCCCATCCTAACGGTCATCCTACACATTCCAGGTTCAACGCTGGGTCGAGGTCCCAGCAGTTAAAATATTTTGTAGTAACGTTTGCCACGCCCCCCCCCCCCGACCGTAGCTTGACCTGATGTTTTGACAGGATGCTAGTGACCTTGGACTTTTTATTTAGTAAGGTGCTGACAGTCCTAGAAGTGAGACGTAGTTAGAGTAGTGTAGGTAGTTAGAGTTCGGTGTAGTAGTTGTAGATTGTAGTGTAGTAGTAGACGTAAAGACATAACTAGACAAGGACTTATGTTATATATTGTATATCTATTCATCGATGTTAGTAACCATTAAAGTATATGTTTTGTGTTGGTAGACCAAGCGTTGGCGTTGATATATTAGTATACATATTATGTTGTGGCTGTGTAAAGTATAAAGAAACATTCACAACGTCACATATTTGATTCACAACGTTACATATCAGATACACTACGTAACAATCAGTAACATAAAAAAATCAGTAATACAAGTCACTCAATAATATTAATTATCTGCACCTCTCAGTTTCTAGTCATATTTAGACAAGTTCACTGTCTGTCTATGTATTTACTCACCACCTGCACCTATCTGTATCTAAGCATATTTAGACCAGTTCACTGTGTGTCTATGTATTTACTCACCACCTGCTGTCACAATCTCGCCTTTGTAGGGTTGCTGTGATGGTCGTTGTCTGTGGGTAATCTAGTTCTGAACTGAATACGTGAGGTCAATAATTTATATTTGCATACAGCCACGTGACGAATAAATACAGAACGACTCAAGTCGGGTGCGATTAACAACACTTAGACTTTATTCAAAGCAGATACATATAAACATATAGTTCTAAAAAGAACTCTTAGCTGGACCGCTAAGTTACAATATGCAAATCATAAGTATACAAATAACTCTAAAGGAAGTTTAGAGTCGGGAGTCTAAAACAGACTCATATGACGTGGACCCCACGGAGTGGGGGGAATGCGGGTATAGTCCTCCCCGTAGAGGGGATGGACTGCTCCCCGATTACTAAAACTCATCTCCTTTTATATCATTGGAACATACTCTGAAAACATACATCAACGTCGTGCCATATGATAAGGCGCAACGTTCTGTTATCATTTAGCCTGGTCCGAGGAATTAATCTCATGAAGGGGGGGGGGAGAAAGATGGATGTGCGGCGGAGACGTGTCCACCGTCACGAGTCATTGGTTTCAGGTCCAGGTGTCCCGACCAACGGTGCCATATGATAAGGCGCAACGTTCTGTTATCATTTAGCCTGGTCCGAGGGATTCATCTCATGAGGGGGGGGGGAAGATGGATGTGCGGCGGAGACATGTCCACCGTCACGAGTGATTGGTTTTACTAACAAGCCTGTGCATGTCAGCCCAACGTCCGTACATTCTATTGGGAGGAGGGGTGGTGTGGGTATGGTTGATTGAACGCGGGAGGATGTCTTAAATACAGTTTGTAACATTACCCCCCATCCCAAGAAGACATTCTTCCTGTGTTCAACCTGACGTGTAATTGGACCAGGGGGGGTATGAGAAGGGTTGGCCTTAGAGCAATTATCTAAATGATAACATTATAATTATGCGTGCCTCCCTTACAAAAATCCCATTGCATCTAATACACGTATGAATACTGGCGCCTCTCTTGGTGTACTAAAGCGGCCCAAAAAAAAATCAAATTCCAAAAAGTAATATATATATATATATATATATATATATATATATATATAAGAACATGAATCAAAATCATAAAATCTCATTAACATATGTTAATTATATAATTTCATTCAAATAGCATTCACTCACTCTTAGTTGGCCGAGAAAGCCTTCTCTTCTCTGACCTGTGAGATTCTGCCAAATGTAAATTAACTTGAAATCCAAATCTCTGAATTCCTGAATATATCCGGCCTATCACACAGATACCCAGTTAACGTTAAATAGACAATATGTACTACAGCGTAATTCTACCAATCGACAATTCGCGACCTGCCAAAATAAGACAATCGTTGATACCTTAGGTTGGGACTTACACGGACACTCCTAGTTCAAACAAAAGCAATCACTCATCCGCTTAAGGGATGCGTCAAGATGACTACAAGCATCAAACCCGTCATCCACCTAATCGTACGATCCGAATGGCCTTAACGAAACGATCTTTTAACTTTGCCAAGGGATGAGGTAAGCACTAGGGTTTGTTAGAACAATAGGACCAGCAACTCATTACTTAAGGGATGCGTCAAGATGACTACAAGCATCAAACCCGTCATCCACCTAATCATACGATCCGAATGGCCTTAGCGAAACGATCTTTTAACTTCTCAAGTAATGATTGCGCCGCCTTTAGTGTACAACAAATTGCCTAATAAGACAGAGCGAATGGCCACCCCCGAATCGCCTCTAACAAACAATCTATCATATTGTCATGGGCCCACCCGATCTATGAAAGGGTCTAATGTGTTGCTCTGACACAAATAAGGCGCCCGAAGTCCCGCCCTGCTAAAGTGCTATTAGGCGACAATGACTCGGCCCTCACAAAATAAAAAACATGTATACAAAATAGAAAATACTGTACCCAAAATCAAAATGGCTACACAAGCAAAGTAAAAATAAAATGCATGAAAGCATTAACATTCACTTAAAATATAAAATCTTCTACGTTCCACTGGTTCTCTTGAACCTAATATGGACAACAACTCGGCGCCCCAAGGGCCCATTCTCCTGCTGCATGTGCTTGGCAGCGAGATGCCCTGCGCCCCAAACTACTACTTGACCGGTATCTTACCGCATCACTTATATAATTTTAGATTACCCTGGGCCCTCCCATTATCTATGAATGGTTCTAGCGTGGCCCTCGACCCCTTCTATCCGTGAGCCCATATTCCGTAATTTTTCCTTTCATAAAATTATTTAATCCCTTTTAACACGTGCGAGAAAAATATTTGCTCTCGACAACCCTTAGGTTGGTAAATTTTGAACAAGGAAATACGTTATTCAAAAGAAAAAACCATTCAGGCAACTCACAAGGGTCAGTAAGAAAAGACTAAAAAATAATTGGCCTACCTGGACGCTTCCAGTCCTCCAGAAAACGAATAAAACCACAACACACACACAGGCATAAAGTCAAATAACGCGAAAGTCTATTCTATAAGTATAAGCAATATTGTTCTGATAGTCTTGTGCATGTTGACTTCAGTGTCGACCGGCTCCGTAGCCACAGGTAAGCACGTTCTGGCTCCGTTAGGGTGAGCAAGGTCCAAACGATGAAGGTGATGTGATGGTGACGTGTCTCAGGCAAGCATAGGCTGTCTTCTCGGCGAGCGAAGGCTGTCTTTTCAGACGAACAAGGATGTCTTTTAACGAGCAAATGATGTCTTTTCAGAAGAGCAAATAATGTTTTTTCAGACGAGCAATGGATGTCTTTTCAGACGAGTAAATGATGTCTTTTCAGACGAGCAAATGATGTCTTTTCAGACGAGTAAATGATGTCTTTTCAGACGAGCAAATGATGTCTCTTCAGACGAGCGATGGATGTCTTTTCAGACGAGCAATGGATGTCCTTTCAGACGAGCAAATGATGTCTCTTCAGACGAGCAAATGATGAGTTGTTCTTTTCGCACGTGGCTGGCTCTCGAGCCCCCAGACCTACGATTCAGTCAGGCCTTGGTCCCGTCTGGTCAGTATTGTAAAACTGGCAGATAAGGTTCGATCTCGGACGATCTGCCGCCAATTGTCACAATCTCGCCTTTGTAGGGTTGCTGTGATGGTCGTTGTCTGTGGGTAATCTAGTTCTGAACTGAATACGTGAGGTCAATAATTTATATTTGCATACAGCCACGTGACAGCCCAACGTCCGTACATTCTATTGGGAGGAGGGGTGGTGGGGGTATGGTTGATTGAACGCGGGAGGATGTCTTAAATACAGTTAGTAACACCTGCACCTATCTGTATCTAGTCATATTTAAACCAGTTCACTGTGTGTCTATGTTTTTACTCACCACCTGCACCTATCTGTATCTAGTCATATTTAAACCAGTTCACTGTGTGTCTAGGTATTTACTCACCACCTGCACCTATCTGTATCTAGTCATATTTAGACCAGTTCACTGTGTGTCTATGTGTTTACTCACCACCTGCACCTATCTGTATCCATGGGCGTATTCAAGGGGGGGGGGCAAGGGGGCATTTGCCCCCCCCCTACATTTTGGAAAAAATGTCATATAAGAGGGGGAATTTGCCCCCTCCCCCCCCCCTCACATTTTAAAAAAAAAATGTCATAAAGTTGTTACAATAAAACTTAACTAAATTTCCTGAAAGTTTATTTCATTAAAGTATAATAACTAAACAAACAACAATTGTACCCCAAACCTAACCTCTAACAGCAGAAAGTAACTAATGTGCAACTTGCTTGCTTTTTCCAGATTGTTCTAAATATTCCAGTTGCTTAACAATTTCTGTCACATTTTCAGCAAAAATCCGTAACCTTTTATATTTATGTGTCCATCTAGTTTCACATTGCAAAGGAACATTTGGAGTTAGTTTTCTTCGCTAATTAATTTCTCAGAAAAAAAAACTATAATTGACTAAATTTTTCCTATAGTGTTTCGTACAGCATTCACATTATTTAAATCGTTCACGACAAGATTTAATTTATGTGAACTGCAATATACAATTGCTGCTTTTGGGTCTTTTTTTTCGAATTATTGCTTGGACTGCTCCTTCTTTACTTGCCATTGTAGAACATCGTCTTATCCTTGACCAACAAAATTTGTCATATCTAATCAGGCGGCCCGTAGCGTGCGTGGGGAGGCAGGGGAACCTGGCCCTCCCTGCGTTTTGTCTGGCCCCTCCGCTTGTTTGCTCTACTTAGTAAAATTTATTTCCTGCCCCCCCCCACTATAGCTTGGCCCCTGCTGTAGAATGACTGGCCCCTGCTGTAGAATTTTCACGCTACGGGGCTGTATCTAATCCGACCGAATTCGAATGAATCTGTAATTATGGTGTTCTTTGACAAATCTAACACCAAATGAAATCTGCTCAATGCCTGAAATTATATTGTCTCGTCGGCAAGTATAGAAATTGCAACTGAATTATTTGCTTCACGAACAATGTCTTCAAGCAAGAGAGACCAACAAATTTCGATCATAGTGTTTTATGTAGTTTCCCCACCGACAGAAATTTTGGGCCCCTGGGCAGGGCTGTCACGGGCCTCTCGTGCTGATAATAATATTTTCAAAAGTTGATTGGCAAGCTCAATCCGGGCCCCTAAAACTCGCCGGGCCCCTGGGCATTTGCCCTCTTCCCCCCTCTCGGCGGCACTGGTTGCCGAGATATACTTAGCACTGCAAGAACTATTTGACAAATGATTACCTAGAAATTCATCTCCAGATTCAACACGAAAATCTAACAGGTCGTAAAAAATACCAGAATGTGATTCTTTTCCATGAAGTGCCAAATCATACATGCCGCAAAAAAAAAAAAAAGATTGTAGAAATGGAGGGACCCAGTTTGTTGCAATTTTCTTGAATTTGACTTCTAAATGATAAATTCAACTGCTAATCTATAGAAACTGCATTGTCTACCAATAGTGCAACAAAATAGTTTGAATCTTTAATAAGAGCCTTTGTCCCATGTGCTTTGCATGTGCATCTTCGTTGAAATCTTTTAATTTTGTGCATGGTTTGATAACAAATGCTCCATGAACTACTGGAATTACTTTTTGCGAAAAAAACACGCACAATTTGCAAAAGCCACTTTTTAACATTTGCAAGTATACAACCCACGATGAATGGTTTGATAACCAAACATATCTAAAGCCTCTGTTTCCACTAATGTCAGCTCTAAAAACTATATTTTTATCAGGGGTCCAACAATCAAGGATCAGCAGCAATTTCAACTCATTTGAAAGGTCGTATGTCAAGACATACCTTCCAATATCCAATTTAGGAAGAGTTTCCAGATTATAAAAAAAACCTGAATGCCAAAAAACATTTTCGAAGGACAAATCAAGCTACAGAAGGCCAAATTAAACAAAAAAAAAACTAAAATCGGAACATGCTTGTGCTTGTAGTCAAAATATGTGAATTTTCAAATACATTTATTTATGTCAAAATAAATAATTAATGTTATACTTAGCTTGGATTTAATTGAGAAATAAACATCGTCAGTTAAAATAAAAAACGTGTTTTTTTTGCCCCCCCCCCATGGAAAAATGTTTGCCCCCCCCCTGGAAAAATTCCTAGCGACGCCCATGTCTGTATCTAGTCATATTTAGACCAGTTCAATGAGTGTCTATGCATTTACTCACCATCTGCACCTAGTGCAGTTAAAAAATAAAATGTCTAAGCTCTGGTAACTCCCTGCTTTGTGCCGGTAGCTCAGCGAGTGTAAGCCCCGAAGTTCCGTTTGTAGTGTTGACAAAGATTATCCTGGAAATTCCAGCATAAACCAGCCCTTCTGTTTCTGTGACACTGTCGGCATTATGTAAAGGGTATCAGATTACAGTCATCAGCTAGGACACATGGATGTGAAACTCATCTGGTCAACAGGTCACTGCGTGGTTGAACTGAAACAAATGTTCACAGAAACGGACAGTATTACATTCAGTGTCCAGGTTAGCCCTTTCATAGAATTGGGAGGAGCCCCGCAGAAATCACATGCAGTACACTGTTGTTACGGGGCTACAGATTTCATATGAGTCAAAGAACTCACCTCTGAATACGGACAATTGTTTAATACAGGGGTGGGCAAACTACGGCCGCATGCAGCCCGTCAGAGTATATTGTGCGGCCCGAATGCACGTATATGTTCGTATTTTAAAATGTAATGTGTATGTGTAATAAAGCGTGAATGTGAAATTAAACGACACATAAAAGGTTATGATCATTAATTCATATTTTCATAGATTGTAAATTGTAATTGAAGTAGACAAAATATATATGCGGCCCACCAATTACAATAAAGTTTTCAATCTGGCCCACCGCAGAAAAAAATTGCCCACCCCTGGTTTAGTATATAATACTTTACAAAAATAGTTGTAAACCTCTTATCTGATTAGGTCATTCTGTCCTTGTCGTTCCATATTAAGAAAATGTCATGCTTGTAGTAAAACGGATCAGCATTTATGTCACCCAGTGAATAAAGTCTGAAATTCAGACCAAGTTCATTTTATTAATAATTTCTTTGATTTGGTCATTAGTCAATTCTAAGTGAGCGCCCCCCGCCACTCCATTTTTTTTTACTCTTAGTTAAAATATAGTCATTTTTATCAATACATGTTCTAAATTAGACGCAATTATAGTTTGGCAGTTTTTTGACGACGAAGTCATCAATGATACAGCGCTGTCATGACGGTCTATGTCCATTGTGCGCTGATCAACGATACGGTGCTGTCATAATGGTCTATGTCCATTGGGCGCTGATCCAATGATACGGTGCTGTCATAATGGTCTATGTCCATTAGGCACTGATCCAATGATACGGTGCTGGATAACGGTCTATCGCAATTGTGCATTGATCTAAGATTTGAGAAATCTCATGCACGGCAGTTTTCTTACCGTGATATCAAGTCCCGGCCAAAGTCTTGTGTGAAACTGATAGCATGTTTGTGTGATTTCTCAGCAAAGGCATATGTGAAAGTATGTTAATATGACAAACACAGCGCGATGTCTTCAGAGGTACAACAGCTAATTGGCAGAAATGTATTCGACATTGTTCTCAGTTTTAAAACCACTTCGATACGTCTAACAATGAAATAGATCTACATGTATTTCTACCAACTCAATTTTATGCTGGCCAATCAACTTTGGTTTAGTTGTAAAGCTAAATACTGTATTTCTTAGGTTTTACGTTCGCCTATTAACGTTGGTTTAATTGTAAAACTATACACTGTATTTATATTGTAAAGCTATACACTGTACTTCTAAAGTGTTGAGATAATTGTTATGTTATTTTTGCCCTTAATTCGCCGTGGAAAGTTTCATATGATTGTTAGAATTTGATCATTTCTTTGCCTGAGGAGAAATGTTTCTAAATATGAGATCTTCATCCCGTACCCAACCCCCCACCCATGGTGTTGACAAGGAAGGCAGTGATATCACAGCTCTGTCATCATGACTTATTACTAACAATACATCTTTTATTTCAACAGTGCAGTCTAAATTATGTTGTTGTTGTTGTTGTTGTTTTGGTCTTTTAACAAATGTGCACTACAGCCATAAAGTTGAATGTTGAATGTATGATATCAAGATGTTTTATATTTATGACAGTTCTTATTTGATATCAAGATGTTTTCTATTTATAATAGTTGCTATTTGATATCAAGATGTTTTCTATTTTTATTAGTTGCTATTTGATATCAAGATGTTTTCTATTTATGATAGTTGCTATTTGATATCAATATGTTTGTATTAAATAGTGTGTGAGTCTTGTCATTAGGACTGTGTTCCAAATCTACGTGCTTAAAATATATTTGAAAATAATCATACAAAACACTAAAGGAATTAAAGCTATGTTAAATAATTTTACATTGGAAGGAATGTTTAAATATGCGAATATAAACTTTAAAACTGTGTACCACTTTTAAAATTGTACAACTTAATCTCAAACTCATTGTTAGCCATCCTACTAATAAATCCTCAACTTTCCGATAAGCTATAGCTCTAATACTTTCCATATAACTCAGAACTCGATGACAATGCAATATTCTTACTATTTCATTATGATTTGATGAGTTTCTTAATAAATAAAATTAAATATGTATGGCAAATAGGTCACAGCCTTGTCTAAATCAAGGGAAATTACTGATGCTAAATATAGTACACAGTAACGGAATTTGGCACCAATTTTAGACCACTTTCCGAAAAACTATAGCTCTGATACTTTCAATATAGCTCAGAACCCGATGACAATGCAATATTCTTACTATTTCATTATGATTTGATGAGTTTCTTAAGTATTTTTTGAAAATAAAATTATTGTTGCTGGAGTAGTTAAGAATGTATGACGTCATAGCTCTCCTGTACGTTCTTGTGATTAGACAACTTCCAGAACACTCAAAATTGATTTTAAAAGCGAACACAGCGCAATAAAAACAAATGTGTTCAAAGATTATTTAAAGTGAAAAAATTCAAAATCTATATTCTCTGTTTATAAACATGATACTCTAATACGTTTCACTACTTTCTTTGATTTTACAATGTGCTGTTGTGTAGGAGTTGTGTATGTTTGCGTGGCGAGGTCAAGTGAGAGGTCACGAGGTCAAGAGTCTGAAAAGAGACCGAGACGGGTCTTTAAGACTATGACGCAACATTTCAAGTTTTCACCAATCACAAACTAAAAAGTAGAAAATAAAAATTACATTATAAAAATATTTTATAAAAAAACAACGTTTTTCTTGCGTACTAAAAAGCAGAAAATAATTTCTGAATAAAGTGGTAAGATGGTAATAGTTATAGACTTTATAAGAGCTTCTGATTTTTATAAAACGAAAAACGTTGAGCGCATGTTTTATATTAAGTGATTGTTTGTATTACAGTATTAGAATCATCAAATGTTAACAATTAAAGTAAAATTAAGTCTAGTGTTGTATAACCTAAACTCATGATATAGAATGTAATACTTGTAAAGTCAATTGAATCAATATATTAATATAGTGAAATTATTTTAAACAGGTTTTCATTTATATAAATTAGAGTATGTTATAAAGGTCTGGATGTTTGTGTTCATGCGCCCAACGTTTTTCGTTTTTATAAAAATCAGAAGCTCTAATAAAGTCTATTACTATTACCATGTTACCACTTTATTCAGAAATTATTTTCTGCTTTTTAGTACGCAAGAAAAACGTTGTTTTTTATAAAATATTTTTTATAATGTAATTTTTATTTATTTTCCTACTACGCAGTGGCTACGGTAACATCAAGACGGAGTTCGTATTTTTTTTTTCCGGGTTACATCAATAGATATTGCTCCACACCCTAACCATATCCCTAACCCTAACCTGTCCCTAACCCTATCCCTAATCTTAACCCTATCCCTAACCCTAATCCTAACCCTTTTCCTAACCCTAATATAATTGCCGGTACCCGAAAAAAAATGAGTACTCCCGCTAACCTTAATATAATGGCACTTGATGTTACCGTAGCCACTTCGTTCCTACTAATAAAATCGAATTGAACTTGCGCGTGGGTGCTGTATCGTGCCTTTGTGCTGCAAAATGGCATAATAAAGTAGTTATTTTTTACTTTTCAGTACATTTTTATAAAAAAAAACTTTTTTTTAATGCTTTGTTTTGATTTTAACATTGATAGAATTAAGGGCAAAACGTAACAGATGAGATAAATTAGCACCCATATCTTACCTAATGGTGTTTAGTTTGGTTTGGTTTGGTTTGTTGGTTTGGTTATCTGGTTTGGCTGTTTGGTTTGGTTGTTTTGGTTGGTTAGCGTTGACGTGTAAAACGTAATTTGTGACGGGTTTGGCTTGGTTGGTTTGGTTGGTTGGATTGGTTGGTTCGGTTGGTTTGTTTGGTTGGTTGTTTGGTTTGGTTTGGTTGGTTAGCGTTGTCATTTTAACTCAAAGTGTTATAGATCAACGATTGTGAATGAGCGAAAAACTAATTAGGCAAAACATTTGATGGCTATTAAAGTACCTCTTTTATTAGAGAATGGAGTTCACAGTTCAAACAATACATATGGGAAAACATGGTCAATTTACTCATATCATTTCATAAACTATTATTGTGACTTCGTCCATTCAGAACAATGTGACATTTTCCCCCATAAAGTATCAATCGCTCTCGTGTTTTTGTGCCCGAAAGTTTATTTTCATAACGTGTTCAATCAATGAGAAGTCAACATAGCCGCCGTTAATATTTTATATATTGTCACAACGTGGTCAGTCAATGGGAAGTCAAAATAGCCGGCCGTTGATGTGTTATATCTTGTCAGACAAGGAGTTCTGCTCCCCACCTGTGGCGCCAGATTTATGTTAACATGGGCCTTTTATGTAGGCCACAACCGTTGGTCTTTGTGAGGGAAACAGCAGAAAATATCGAAGGAGCAAACGAATATGAGAACACGTTTCACGTATTACTGCTCTGCCAAGCATATGCAAAGTTATACGTATAATTCACACCCAAAACATGGCAAATCGTTTCAGCTTTCTGCACAGCAATCACCCATGAAAATCCTGCAGGGTATTTCAGCATATTAGCTACACGTATTTTCGCTGGACTTTATAAATACGTAACACGTAATTTTCATATTGAAAACATATCAACACGTAATTCTGCAGTTTAAAACATGCAAACTCGTTTCAAGTATTTATCACTTGCCAATATGTATAAATACTAAAAATACGTACCACGCAATCCTCCATACGAATCACGAATTTCTCCATTCGCACCACATATTTCTCCATTCAGACCACATATTTCTCCATTCGCACCACATGTTTCTCCATTCAGACCACATATTTCTCCATTCATACCACATATTTCTTCATTTACACCAGATATTTCTCCATGCGCACCACATATCTCCATGTGCACCACCTATTTCTCCATGTGTACCACGTATTTCTCCATTCACACCACATAATTCTCAATTCGACCACATATCTCTCCATGCGCACCAAGTATTTCTCCATTCACACCAGTTATTTCTCCATGCACACTATTGCACACCTCGAATTTCTCCATTCACACCACACATTTTTCCATGCACACCTCGTATTTCTCCATTCACCCCACACATTTCTCCATGCGCACCACGTATTTGTTCATGCACCAAGTATTTGTTCATGCACCAAGCATTCCTCTACATCCAATAAAACACACATCCAAGCTGTAACTATAACCTCAAGCCATTAAAGAAACTGTAGAAAAGTTGACCTGTCGGTGGTCAGTGCTTTAACTACATCATTACCTTCTTGTGGAAATATTATCACCACTAATTGAACCTGTCACTTACTTTGATGGATTCTATTTTTTATCAAAGATAAAGTGGCGGAACTGTCAGCACCTTACAAGTTTATGAAAATTACTTACTTTATTTCATCTCAAAATTACTTACTTTATTTCATCTCAAAATTACTTACTTTATTTCATCTCAAAATTACTTACTTTATTTCATCTCAAAATTACTTACTTTATTTCATCTCAAAATTACTTACTTTATTTCATCTCAAAATTACCTACTGTATTTCATCTCAAAATTACCTACTGTATTTCATCTCAAAATTATAAATGGCCATTTCTTTAAATAATTGAACATTTCAGAACTAAAATTAAAATTTCTGATTTTTTTTCTTCTTGTTGTTCAAATTATAACATTTTTTTTTTGTTTCACTAGAAAGATTTGAGTTGTTTACCGTTTTTTGGTTCAGTAGTTTAACACAATTCTCAGTAGAGTCAAAACTCAAAGGAAATAAAGCCTTTTAGCACTTATTTTAATAAAATGCGTACATTTAATCTAGATAATTACTCTAGATGACTATTTCATCCAAGTTATAAATCTTATGTCAGTCAAATAGGATGACATGATCTGCGTTCATTCTGAATACATGAGTTCACGATAATACAACTTTGAATGGAAACAGATAAAGCCAAGGTAAGTCTACATTGAGTGTAAACAACCGAGGTCATGATAAGTCAACAATGAGTGTAAACAAGCGAGGCATAATAAGTCTATATTGAGTGTAAACAACCGAGGCATAATAAGTCTACACTTAGTGTAAACAACCGAGGTCATGATAAGTCTAAATTGAGTGTAAACAACCGAGGTCATAATAAGTCTACACTGAGTGTAAACAACCGAGGTCATGATAAGTCTAAGTCTACATTGAGTGTAAACAACCGAGGTCAAGATAGGTCTACACTGAGTGTAAACAACCGAGGTCATGATAAGTCTACACTGAGTGTAAACATCCGAGGTCATGATAAGTCTACACTGAGTGTAAACAACCGAGGTCATGATAAGTCTACACTGAGTGTAAACAACCGAGGTCATGATAAGTCTACACTGGGTGTGAAAACATAAAGCCATATAAATGTACTATTTAATGATTTAAAGAAGTCACAGCTAAAACGTGTGATGACGTCATTTGTACAGCATTTTCCCTCTCAATGAACACATGTGTAATATGTGTACATTGCATTCAACAGGTTTAAGTCAATGTCTACGACCATCACTTCGATAAGTCAAACCCCCGTCCATTATCTGCCAGCCATCTCTCATTAAGTCGGAAGTCACAGTTAATGTCCGAGGAGGACACACCTTTCTTGTGACGGAGTATCGTTCTGGCGCTCGATAATGTTGACGTCCGATCAACAGAAGTGACTACTCGAAGATCTGGATAATTTGAAGTCCATGTTTGGACTTATCAGGACTGTTGCGATAAGTCTCTCGTTGACCGATGGTCCCGTAGTCTCTGCCTATTTTATTAGGGTCTCTTTAAATCTAGCAGCCTGTAGCTGTTTGTTACATTCATTGTTTGGGGTGCGGGGGGGGGGGGGTGTATTCCAGTTCCAGCTTCAACACTTTTAATAAAAGTTAACCTTCTTATCGGACATTTTGTAAGAGCAAATCCAACGTCTGATACCAGTGTAAAATAATGTAAGGAAATTCCACAAACTTAGATGTGGGTTCAGAGGAAGAAGGTTTAATAAATTCACAACTAGCCCGTACAGATGTGTGTTTTGCCGTTTGCTCTCAACATTTAATACAATCTGCTATGTCTACTTCAATGTAAAAATAAAGTAATCGACAATTTCAGACCCTCTTTGATCTGTTGATCTAATTGTGTTCATGTGATATGTTTGTTGGCTTTAATCACTTTGAGAAATATCACTTTTCATTGAAACATTGGATGGACTGATAGCCGTGTTTTGTCTACTGCAAGGAATAATAATAATAGTGTATGTTAATAACTGAAACTCGTTTAAATATACCATCATCCCACAATGATGAAAGTAATGATAAAAGTAATGATGAAAGTAATGATGAAATTATTGATGAAAGTAATGATGAAACTAATGAAAATAATGATGAAACTAATGAAAGTAATGATGAAACTAATGAAAGTAATGATGAAACTAATGAAAGTAATTATGAAAGTAATTATGAAAGCAATGATGAAATTAATGATGAAAGTAATTATGAAAGTAATGATAAAAGTAATGATGAAAGTAATGATGAAAGTAATGATGAAAGTAAGGATGAAAGTAATGATGAAATTATTGATGAAAGTAATGATAAAGTAATGAAAGTAATGATGAAAGTAATGATTTTATAGTGCATGAAAATTACTTTGTGAATATAAAATAGTTATAACAGGAGAAATACTATTCCATGACTAAAAGACTAGTTGACAATTATGTTTCCAAACCTGCCAATGCAGACGACAAAAGTTATGGCGGAATAGACTAAAAGTAC
The DNA here is from genome assembly GCA_021962125.1 of Bulinus truncatus. Classification (NCBI taxonomy): domain Eukaryota; kingdom Metazoa; phylum Mollusca; class Gastropoda; family Planorbidae; genus Bulinus; species Bulinus truncatus. Next base: position 258,356 of record JAGDYQ010000172.1, on the reverse strand, counting down.
ACAACATTTTATTTTTCAACCGGCTGTTTTAAACTTCTTTACAAACATAATCCAAAAAAATAAACAACACAAAACCCCCTAATACACTAAATGTTAACTTCATAATACATAACGCTAGATCTGTTTAATACATACACTAAATGTTAACTTCATAATACATAACGCTAAATCTGTTTAATACTTACACTAATAAGTTCTCGTAATTAATTCAAAGCAGACAGGCTCAAGAAATAGATCGTAATAAAAAAAGCAATGATGACATACAATCTTTGAATACGACAAAAAACAATAAATTATTAAAAAACGCAATCATATAAATCCATTTTTCCTTCGATATTCTTCGTAACTACCTACTCTGATGGCTCGTTGTGCATTCACTTATAACTCACTAAGCTAACATTCATATTAAAGTATTAAAACTGAATGATTCATGAATAGTGTGGTTTTTATTTCTCAAATGTGAGAATAAAAGTAATAAAGAAAGTAAATACCATAAAATGGGTAAATCTAATTACTTCTTCTAGTTCATTGCAATGGAATGCGTCATCAAAACCTTCTATAAAAGAAAACAATTTCTGACTACGTCACAATGACCTTTAAAAATAAACATGGCTGATTTTGGACACCCTTAAATTCGTGCTTTAGAACAGATCTTTTTTTTAAAATAGGCGAGTCTTCGAAATAAAATTAGCATGAATAGGTTTATTTTTTTTTCCTGAATAATATAACGTATATTTTGACAAACTATTTATACAAGCTATGATAGAACAATGTGAACACACCTAGAGTATGCCACTCTTTTAACGTTGTTCTCTTCACCATTGCCGATTCGATTCAAAATTTCTTTTTCCGATATTTCCGATTCTGATTCCGACTCATTGAATTCATGGACAATAAATGGTTCGAAACTCAAACATTCATTTACATTTAAAATACACGGTCTTAATATTGAGGAGCAATATGTTCAACTTTTAATTTTTTTACATTTTAACATCCATGGCTTAAATAATGGGGAATATTGAGCGAACAAATAGTTCACAGTGACACAAGCTAGTGTTAACGTGACCTTTTTTTTTATTAGCCTGGATAATGTACATACAAAAGAATAACCGAAATCTGTATGTGGCTGGATTCATATGAACAATATGTGTTGTGTAAAACTTTTAAGCGTATGACGTGCGTACAATATTCAGCTGACATTAAATATACTTGATACATTTATAGCATCAATAGTACCAACAAAATACTTACAAATACTTGATACATTTATAGCATCAATAGTACCAACAGCTGACTTACAAATACTTGATAGCACCAATAGTACCAACAGCTGACTTAGAAATACTTGATAGCATCAATAGCACCAATATTACGAAAGCTGAGATGAAATGTTTTTTTAAGTTATTTTTTTTTGAGTCTGTAAGGTGCCATAACTGACCCGAATACTGATAATAAAGTATACATGAGACGTGTATATAGCACCAAACGTACTTGTAGCTAACATAATTAATATGTTATTTGAAACAACAATTACTGCCAGAGGACACATGCCACACATGACAACATGTAAACTTACAAATAGTGTGATAACTTATGAATGGCATATTTATAACCTATTATTTGCAATATTTTGATAAAATGTTGAAAGTAATGGTTGTTTGAAGCACAGACTAACAATGAAATGTCTATTTGTGAGCAGTGTCTGTATGCCTGTATTAGTGTGCGTGTGTTTTCAGACGTGAGTGTGTCTGTATGTCTGTGTATTTTGTGTGTGTATGTATGTAAAGACAGAGTGTGTGTGTATGTCTGTGTATTTTGTGAGTGTGCGTATAAACAGACGTGTTTCTGTATGTCTGTGTATTTTTGATTGAATTATTCAACCGCTAGAAACATTTTCTTTCAAACATTTTTGAATCTGTTTCAAATTATTTTCACATTTTTGCCATTATCTTAAAGTTTCCCTCCCAATTTGGTACAATTCTTCTGTTGAATTTCTCATTAGACCATTTCACTGGTACATATTACGTCTGAAACTGGATGGGAACTATCAATTTAAGAAATTAAATAAGATCCATTATTGAAGCAGACGTAACTATCATAACATTAAAAACCAAATGGATGTCGTAAAATATTTTGGCCAGAAATAATCTGCACATTTTTGAGGAGGAACTATGGAAGAAATGTTTTTTATTTGCATAATTACAAATACAAGAGTTCAAGGTCAAATAAAACATTACGGGAGCTGTCATTCAATGAATTTGGAAAAACTCGTAAAAGGGAACTGAGGGAAACGTGGTGGGAGGAGGGGGGGGTAATTTTAATTTTTAAATAGTTTTTTTCAGCCCATTAAATTTTTTTACAATAAAAATAAATCACATTTGTTTTGATAAGGTTCAAAAAAAGCCCCATAATTTATTATTTTGTCTTTGTATTTTTTTTTCATTTGTGTTTGAGCTTTTCAAGCCCATATTTAAAACAGTTCTCATAAACCAGGGCTTGTACTCGCGTAGTTTTAATAACTGCCGCCTTGACCTGTTCAGATCAGTTTAGAAGGCCGTGTTCCAATGCATGGATGACGTCTCACCCACTGACCAGCTAATGTGTCCACCGATGCGCGCTAGCGAAACAAAAACTGCCACACTTGGTGCGTAACAGGCACAAAAACTGCACACTTGGTGCGTAACAGGCACAAAAACTGCACACTTGGTGCGTAACAGGCACAAAAACTGCACACTTGGTGCGTAACAGACACACAGATACAAAAACTGCACGCTTGGTGAGTAACAGGCATACAGACACAAAAACTGCACACTTGGTGCGTAACAGGCACAAAAACTGCACACTTGGTGCGTAACAGGCACAAAAACTGCACACTTGGTGTGTAACAGACACACAGATACAAAAACTGCACGCTTGGTGAGTAACAGGCATACAGACACAAAAACTGCACACTTGGTGCGTAACAGACACACAGATACAAAAACTGCACGCTTGGTGAGTAACAGGCATACAGACACAAAAACTGCACACTTGGTGCGTAACAGACACACAGATACAAAAACTGCACACTTGGTGCGTAACAGGCTTACAGACACAAAAACAAACTACACACTTGTTGCGTAACAGACACACAGACACAAAAACAAACTGCACACTTGGTGCGTAACAGACACACAGACACAAAAACTGCACACTCGGTGCGTAACAGGCACACAGACACAAAAATAAACTACACACTTGGTGCGTAACAGACACACAGACACAAAAACAAACTACACACTTGGTGCGTAACAGACACACAGACACAAAAACTGCACACACGGTGCGTAACAGACACACAGACACAAAAACTGCACACTTGGTGCGTAACAGACACACAGAGACAAAAAGTGCACACTTGGTGCGTAACAGGCTACAGACACAAAAACAAACTACACACTTGGTGCGTAACAGACACACAGACACAAAAACAAACTGCACACTCGGTGCGTAACAGACACACAGACACAAAAACTGCACACTTGGTGCGTAACAGACATACAGATACAAAAACTACACACTTGGTGCGTAACAGGCGTACAGACACAAAAGCAAACTACACACTTGGTGCGTAACAGACACAAAAACTGCTCACTTGGTACGTAACTTTGAGCTGCCCTGAAACAATATTTTGTAAGTGGTTTAACAGAACACATGCTCAGGCATATTATAAACTTATAAATAAAATAAATTAATTGTATTTTGTAGGTGAATAAACACGGACACATGATAGATAGATAGATAGATAGATAGATAGATAGATAGATAGATAGATAGATAGATAGATAGATTTTTTTAATGAGAGTATGATTTAACAAAACAATGAGTTTTGTTACATCACAAGTAATGAAAGTTATGGATTCATCACAAGGACAGACCCCGATAGAGCACATTTACACACTTGACTGACCGACATAGAATATAGTCCTCATCCTAGATAGAGAGAACCCCTCCACAGTCATACATATTTAACCTTGCGTTTAACTAGATAAACTTAAAAAATACCATTATGATTTTTGGTACATATAAATAATATAATTTTTATTAAGTGCAGTAATAATTTTACTTGAGAAATTGAGCGATGAAAAGTCGTTATTTTATTCCTTAATCATTTATTTCTAATTCTGTTCTAATTAATTATTGTGTAATAATGTTACTGTCCGCTCTACACTGTAGTTTGATAAAAGTCTAACAAATTACCCTGAGATACGATCTACATATTTGACTTGTCCCCAACCTTGGCCAAATGAACAGTCACCGATTTGTTGGACATCTTCCATTATCGGTCTCCACCGGCTAAGTGTGTTTGATTTGTCCAGGAATTCACTTTAAGACAATTTTATGTTGTATGACACCAAATTGTGACGTTGGTATTCCACATAGAGTGTCCGCTCCTGAAGTTGACTCCGTTAATTATTGAGCAATGACATGTCTTGGTCTAAGTTAAAATTGGGAGCTAATATTGTTTTATATCTATTTTTGTACATGAACATAAAATGTTTCTATTCTATATTTGCTAGGGTTATTGCGAAATTACTTCATTAATATTTATGATTAAAATATTACATAATGTTTAGAAATTATTGTGTTTTTATTAAATGCAATGTCCTGCAATAACAGCCGCTTTCTGATGGTCGTGTGGTAAACCGCTCGACTGTCGACCTGAAGGTCACTGGTTCGAGCTTCGATGAGGACCAATGGATATTGCAGGTCATTGCTAAATTCATGAAATTCATACACTACAGCAGTGATTCTTATAGTGTGGGTAGAGAGAATATTTAAAATTTATAATGAAGAATCCATGTGTACATGAATATAACCCATTTCTATAAATGTTACAATCTAAATGTTTGCTAATCTCCAAAGAAAAAAATGGAAAATCGATTTATAAAAATAAATAATGAAAAACAAATGCAAGATGTCATGGTGGTTCGTAAAGTGTTTAAATCCACAACATATCTACTCAAGTCATTCACAGTCAAGACCATAATATGGTGATAACATATGTACTCAAGTCATTCACAGTCAAGATATAGTATAGTGATAACATATGTACTCAAGTCATTCACTGTCAAGATATAGTATGGTGATAACATATGTATTCAAGTCATTCACAGTCAGGAAAAAATATGGTGACAAGGGGGATAGGGGGGGCATTAAAAGTCAAGACATAGTATGGTGACAACATATGTACTCAAGTCATTCACTGTTCAAGACATAGTATGGTGATAACATATGTACTCAAGTCATTCACTGTCAAGACCATAGTATGGTGATAACATATGTACTCAAGTCATTCACAGTCAAGACATAGTATGGTGATAACATATGTACTCAAGTCATTCACAGTCAAGACATAGTATGGTGACAACATATGTACTCAAGTCATTCACAGTCAAGACATAGTATGGTGACAACATATGTACTCAAGTCATTCACTGTCAAGATATAGTATGGTGATAACATATGTACTCAAGTCATTCACAGTCAAGACATAGTATGGTGAAATGCAGAATAAAAAAACTGCTAATAATATTATTATGGTGTCATTTTATGACGTTTTTACATTGTTATAACGATGGTCTGTTATAATGGTTATCAAACGTTTACGCTTTTCGATTCAATTGGACAACAGAGTTAGTCTTGAACCACTGGTCTGTTCTATAAGAGTGCAATACTGTGTACAGAAATGGTGGCTTTCGTGAAGTACACACACTAACACAATTATGGAGTGTTTTTGTAAAGTGTTCATACTTCTACAACTATGATGTAAAGTGTTCATACTTCTACAACTATGATGTAAAGTGTTCATACTTCTACAACTATGATGTTACGTTGTAATGTACACATATTGAGAAACGTATTGTGGGGTATTTGTATTGTTTGTCTGTTATTGTTTTTTTATATATAAACTACACATGTTAATAAATATGTGGTGCTATATGGTAAGAACGCATATATATATATATATATATATATATATATATATATATATATATATATATAAATATATATAAGTTAAGATGAAAACTGCATATACACATATTATTGTGATGGTTCGTTTTAAATCAAACACCCGGACACAGGTCCGTGGATATAAGAAGTTAAATAGCAGACTTGAAACTGTATCCATTTTGATGTCTAAGGCCTAAACCTTGTTAGGGGCACTAACCCGGACGCAATGTAAAATCGATAGGCTCAGAAGAATGTCATATGTGCCACAAGCTCCTGGGTTGATTCCCGCCATTAGGCCTCATTGAATATCAGGCCACTAACGCAATTACGGCGCCGGGCAAAGATGTCCGTTCTTTCAGCCAAAGAGACTCTGGTTATCGAAGTTAACAGGTAGAGTTTCCACCAGAAGAAGTTTCAGTCATTTGAATTCACCTGGAGATATTTAAAATAAGTAGAAAACGTTCTGAAAATGAAGTTACTGGGTAACTTGGAGACTTCATCGCGATTTTTTTTACTTTTTATATGTTTTATTGCAGACGCGTTATAAAACTTTGCGGTATAAATTAAGGTGAGAAAATACTAAACTTTTTATGAGGGTTGAAGATTAGATGGATAATGTGAATTAGACCTTTTTATTTTGTGGATCAGACATTAGAGGTTTCAGATGAAAATATTAACTTCATGATTCATGAAAGTTGGCAGTTATAAGGATGACATGTTCTATGGACATAGTCTTGCTATGCATAAAGTGAACAAATGCTTTATTTGTTACAGAAGTTGGCAGTCACATAAATGTTATATTCTATGGAAGTTGACAGTTATATTAATTGGCATGTTCTATAGAAGTTGACAGTTATAAGGATGATCTCTTCTATTGAAGTTGACAGCTACAAAACTAACGTTTTATCGAATTTGACAGTTATAAAAATGACATCTTCTATTAAAGTTAACAGTTACATTAATGACATCTTCTATTGAAGTTAACAGTTACATTAATGACATGTTCTATGGAAGTTGTCAGTTACATTAATGACATGTTCTATGGTAGTTGACAGTTACATTAATGGCATGTTCTATGGAAGTTGACAGTTACATTAATGGCATGTTCTATGGAAGTTAGCAGTTACATTAATGACATGTTCTATGGAAGTTGACAGTTACATTAATGGCATGTTCTATGGAAGTTGACAGTTACATTAATGGCATGTTCTATGAAGTTGACAGTTACATGACTCAGGGGAGCACGTTTACACCTTTAATCCACTCCACCAGTTAAGGACAAGAATGTGAGATATTAGGATATTGAGACCTCATGAAAATTATATTAAATAGGAGACATTTAATTGTAACAGATTAACTGACACCATGTGCTTGGTTAGATTTATTGTTCGATAGTAACATGTACAGATATCATGCAAATAGCATTGGCTCATATTACATTTATCAGGCAAATAAATCCGGTGGGTCAATAAAACAGACCAATAAACTGGTTCAGCATATAGACACCAGACTGATAAATCTGGATCAATATAACAGACCAATAAACTGGTTCAGCATATAGACATCAGACTGATATATCTGGGTCAATATAACAGACCAATAAACTGGTTCAGCATATAGACACCAGACTGATATATCTGGAATCAATATAACAGAATAATAAACTGGTTCAGCATATAGACACCAAACTAATAAATCTGGATCAATACAACCGACAAATAAATCTGGCTTCATCGAAATTTTGGCAAAGACCACCAAGAAATAAACCTGACTTATTCTGGCTGTTTCTGTAGACACTCGAGGCGACAGAGCTGTCATGTTCATGTCGCTTTATACTCTAAAGTTTATCTGTATATTTTTTTATTTTATTCGTTGTTCAAGCAATAAAGGAGACAAATTAACGATGCGCTGTTGAATCTAAAATTGTACTCGGAGCCTAAAAAAAAGTGGCCAGGTAGACGCTGCATGTTCAGGTGAAGATTCAAGTGATGAAGTTGCCAGGTAGATACACCAGCAGTTGTTGATCGCGGGTATCATAAAGACCTCAGAGAAAGAAAAAACTTCACCTAGGCGGCTAAGTTCCTCAGGTGGTTTGATCAGCTTCAAGTAGCCATCAACCTGAAGGAAATGAGGTGAAGTAAGATGGTGGAGAGAGGTAAAGGGGCGGGGTGGGAGGGTAACTAACGAGCATGCGTTAAGGCCAAAAAGAAAAACAATTTAAAAATAATCAAGGTGAAGGACGTATTTAAATATTAAAAAAAGGAAAATTCCATGATGAATCATGCGGAAATTTGTCACACTCTCTTCCAATGTTGTCTATTTTTAGACAGGTGTCAGAAACTGTTATCATCAGAACTTAATTGGTTATATGATCTCTAGCTCCACTCAATCAACACAGAGTAGAGATTAGGAATTCATTTTAATCATTTTATGTTCATCTTTATCTCTTCATTACGACCCCAATGAGCTGCATATTTTTGTTCTTGTATACATGCAAACTGGAGTGGTTTTGATAATCATAATAACCATTTATTTTTGTGGATGCTGGCCATTGTTTTGTTCTCATTGATATTATAACAACTTGTAATGGTGACATTTATTCTGATTTTTTTAAATATCAGATTTTTTTTTTTTAAGCTTTGTAATTTTCTAAACCTATCATAGTATGTTTATAAATAAAACTAAAAACAAAACAAGCTACGATCATTACTAAGATGGTCTTAGCTATAGAGTATAAATTATACAGAATTCACTTCGCTATTTTAGAAATAAAGTCTTCTACCATTGGCTAAAAAATGTCGCAATTTTTCGTGCTGTAGGCTTTCTTGAGGTCATGAACTTTTTCTATTACAACAATAATACAAAAACGCGGGCTTTTAATTTATTAAAAAAAATATTCACTGAAACAGTTCTCAGTTCAACGAACATTGGATGAAACAGTTCTCAGTTCAACAGACATTTGGCGAAAGTCATTTGAGTTGTTATGATCCGTAAATAGTGGTGTACACAGTATCAAGGGGTAAATAGTGGGTGTACACGGTATCAAGGGGTAAATAGTGGGTGTACACGGTATCAAAGGGAACAAATAGTGGTGTACACGGTATCAAATGGGTAAATAGTGGGTGTACACGGTATCAAGGGGTAAATAGTGGGTGTACACGGTATCAAGGGGTAAATAGTGGGTGTTACACGGTATCAAGGGGTAAATAATTGGGTGTACACGGTATCAAGGGTAAATAGTGGAGTGTACAAATATCAAGGGGTAAATAGTGGTGTACACTGTATCAAAGGGGTAAATAATTGGTGTACACGGTATCAAGGTAAATAGTGGGTGTACACAGTATCAAGGGGTAAATAGTGGGTGTACACAGTATCATAGTAAATAGTGGGTGTACACAGTATCAAGGGGCTATCTCGTGGAGGAGCTTTCCTTATAAGTTATTACGTTATATCTTCCATTATAAATCACATAAAAAAACCACCAGATATAGCTATAAACAAACACTAAATATAGCTATATACGCCAAATTTATCTATAAACAGCAAATATAGCTTTATACGCCAAATATATCTATAAACAGCAAATATAGCTATACACCAAATATAGCTATATACAGAAAATATAGCTATAAACACTAAGTATAGCTGTAATTTATACAGTTTCAGTATAAACACAATAAACTTTAAATATAAACATAAATACAAACAATTTTTACAAACATTCAATACAAACATATAATATAAACACTCATTACTTATTCAAATATAAAACAAACAATTCAAACATTCATTATAAACACTTGACATAAACATTCAATAAATCATCCATTAAAAGATACAATATAAAGATACAATACAAAGATGCAATACAAAGATACAATATAAAGATACAATATAAAAGATACCATACAAAGATACAATATAAAGATACAATAAAAAGATACAATATAAAGATACAATACAAAGATACAATATAAAGATACAATACAAAGATGCAATACAATAATACAATATAAAGATACAATACAAAGATGCAATACAAAGATATATTATAAGATACAATATAAAGATACAATATAAAAGATTCAGATACAATATAAAGATACAATATAAAGATACAATACAAAGATGCAATACAATAATACAATATAAATATACAATACAAAGATGCAATACAAAAGATATAATATAAAGATACAATACAAAGATGCAATATAAATATACAATATAAAGATACAATGCAAAAACAATATAAAGATACAATATAAAGATAAAAGATACAATATAAAGATACAATATAAAGATACAATATACATGATCTATTTTGTGAACAGCTGGTTGTTAAATGTCCTGTCTAAATGAAATGGACAAGTCCACATCTAGATAATATTGAGCTGTTGGTACTGAAACAGACAAACTGCCGTATAAACCAATAAGTCCACATCTAGATAATATTGAGCTGTTGGTACTTGAAACAGACAAACTGCCGTATAAACCAATAAGAATTGATTTTCTTTCTCCCGGGCCAGTGGAAACTTGAGACATAAACAAATATTCTGTATAGTCACACGAAAATACAGACTCAGTAGGTCCGTGGGTCAGCTGTGCTGGACATGGCAGAAACCGGAGAGCAGACCGTCTGGTGTGCAAACTGTCAACTCACATTATGGGATGTTTTAAATGTCACACACGAGAGAAGAACTAAACATACATTGTAACCATGGTTTATTGTAACCATGGATATTGTAACCATGGATATTGTAACCATGAATATTGTAACCATGGATATTGTAACCATGGATATTGTAACCATTGCTAATAAAGCGCTCTATATTTGAGTATCAACTAATAAGCAGACGGCAGTTGGTTTTGCGGTACTTTGCTCATTACCAACATGACCGTCTGACTATCACATGCTGGAAAGCTAATGGCCCTAAATATCAATGAAAGACTCTGCATAGGGTCCTAAATATCCGCGAAAGTTTCTATTTATCCCCCCCCAAACAAACCCCACCACCCAAATACAGCAGAACGTCATGTATCCGAATCAAGTGGGACCGGACCCCGTTGTGAAAACCAAATGCGATTCATGCAGTATATGAAACCGGACACTAAACGAATATTAGAAATCATGCCGTGCGGAAACGGGCTTGAGGAAAAAGCAAAATAGGTGCTTCACGCCAAACAACTGTCGAGTTTAGAACTGTTCGAAAACGTATTCATATGCAGTATATGTAGCTTACAAAAAAAACTGGTCCTGATATTTGATACTCCGGATAATAAACGTTCGGATAAATGACGTTCTACTGTGGCATAGAAAGAAGGTGCTACTTTGTAGGAAGCGTGAACCAGGGATAAATGCAATGTATTGACCAATGGCCAGATGGGGCTCTTACATTTGACGATAGGATAGATCTAGAGTAGATGGGTTGCGATCTTTGTATGAAATAACATAAACTAATTGTAAACAAACGTCATACTCATGGTAACAACGAGCAGAGCGCTGATAAGATATAACAGCCCTACTTGGTCCGCGGGCCAAGTTGGCCCGCTCAAAGTGTTCCTTTGTTCGATTAGTAGTCATGATACAAGGCGTAACCATCAACAGACAGTCGTATCATGGAAACTAAAAGGATATTCCAGTAAATAAATTGATGTCAGAGATAAATAAAACATTAACTTCAACCTCCAGATGGATACAAAAATGTTTGACGTAAAAAAAACAAGCAATTAAGCCTGTTCCATTCTGGACACAGGACGTGTTAGCGCATTTTCGTGTTATGTATCAGTACGTTTGTTAGTTTTCAGTAAATATTTGTAAATTTGGAAATGTTTATAAATTCAATTGTGTAGCATATATCTGTAAAAAAATATTATAAAGACGTTTCTTTATATTTGAAAAAAATTATTTTCTCTTAAATCTAACTACAAGTGGTTTGTGGTTACTGAAATAGGACTCATAATTGAAAACATTCGAAATTGTAGTCATTTAATCGTCCGAAAACTCCGTCAATTGTTGCATAGCTCTGATACTTTCAATTAAACTCAGACCACAAGCTTACTATTTCATTTGATGAGTTTCTTAATAAATCTTGGTGAAACTACGTGCTGCAGTATTTCGCACCAAATGAATGGGTTATTGAACGTACAAGGTGTATATATATAATATATAAGCCCCTTAGGAGCCCTGAAGCCCGGCCCTCAGAGGTCCTATCGCAAAATGAACTTTTGATGTACACATGGCAGGCCAAGACCTACAAAATGATATATACATCATGGGTCTAGGACTTATGGTTGCTGAGATATAGGCGCTCCTTTATTAATATAGCTTATATAGTAAAAAACGGTACTTTATAAGCCCCTTTTACGGCCCTCAGAGGTCAGATCGCGAAATGAACTTTTGCTGCACACATGGCAGGCCAAGACCTACAAAATGATTTATACATCATGGGTCTAGGACTTATGGTTGTTGAGATCTAGGGTGATGACGGACAGACAGACAGACAGACAAAACGGGGAAAATGCTTCTAAAAAAAGAAAAGTAAAAAAAACAAACTCCAAATGTTATAATAGAAACGAAATTTCATTTTTGTTTTTGAGTGACAGACTGTTTTTAATATTCTGGTTTATGACTTAAGTCAATTTCAAGGAAATATTAAGGTACTAATTTATTTACCGTCAATTTTTTTGTTTAAACAGAAGAGTAGTGTGTTCAATTGTTACCACCATGGTGACTTTATAAGCAGCGTATCCTATGTAGTCATTGTTTCTTTTTTAACCGATAAAACGTGAAAGTATTTGTTGAAAATACACTTAAACACAAACACACGTATACACCCACAAACACACGTAAACACACACAAACACTCTTAAAAATACACTAATTCACTTAAACTCACCTAAGCACACACAAACACTCTTAAAAATACACTAATTCACTTAAACACACACAAACATCACTTAAACACAAACAAACTCACTTAAACACACACAAACATACTTAAACACAAACAAACTCACTTTTACACACAAACAGCGTAAATGTCTTTATATGGGGCGTTATGTAAATGTATACACTCCTTGTGTTTGTTTGTGGGTGTGTGTGTGTGTGGTGTGCGCGCAAGCGAACGTTTGTATGTTTGTTCGTTTGTGATTGTGAGAAAGAGAGACAGAGCGAAACAAAAAAAACGGGCAAGAGAGAATGCATGGCTGCTGCAGTGACACGAAGTCAATCAATGCATCTAACAGAAGGGGTGGATATTGTTTCTGGCACCGGTTTCACACGACTTGGCGATTTCTTTTACGGCTCCACCAAACCAGTAACAACAAACTCAAAACGGTTTTTCTCTTTTTAAAAATAGTCTTTGTCAATCTCTGCCAACTTTCTATTTTTAGACACAGTCAGGCAGATTCCGGGTGAGCGCCACTTCTACTGTACACCTTGTCAGTTTTTACTCCTTCTTGCTGATGGCAATCAAAGGGCGGTAACCAAAGGAAAAAAAAAGGATCAGGTCTGCAATAGACTGATGTAATGTTATGATCCAAACTCTGTTTGACCGAACGGTAGTGTAAAGAGTAATGACTGTTGGAGTCACAGTTTGATGGTGCTCGTATATGTTTTACAGAATTAAGTTGGGCCATCACATCCTCCAAATATGTAGCTATATATATATTAGTATTACAATTTATATATATAAATTCTGAGATGGCTTTTGTTTTTTTTTTTTTTTTAAATAAATTAATTACTTATGTACTGCATATTTTATATCTATTTTGATGAAGGTATTATCACCCACAATGATACACTTGAAATATTCAATGATAACTAGCCCAATTTAATGATCAAACAGTTAAGAATCGTGCTCTTAAATTAGCAAAATAATAAATCTAAATCAAAAAATACATACGTTCTTCGGGGGGGGACATTATATTTCAATGTTTTGTCATTATTTGGTAAGTTTACCGTGCACAAGTGTAGTGGCTCATTGCTTGGTATAAGAACGCCGGATCAAATAAACATGACTGACATGTCTACCAAATTGAAAAAACGGGCAAGATCTAGTTGACTATCTTCTGGATGGAAGATTCAAGAAAAGTATCAGACGATGTGGTAAAACTTAGTAAAACTCAGTATTTTTAGTTATTGTCGTTGTTGATTATCTACAGATATGTTGAAGTCCGTGTAAATGTAACTTCTTCAATCTAAATGAATAAGAGATAATCACCATTGCAACTCACTGACATGGTCTTCAAGACCATTGTGAAGACACTGTACCTAAAATTTGAGCTTTCATCTGTTTACATTCGTCTAGTTACTTTCAGAAACAACTCAATTATCTTTTGTAAATTCGCAAAATTGAATCGCTGGACTTGTGGTGCAGGGAAACAATTTGAAGCAATCTATCTTTGTTCTTAAAAGGGTTGGCATTGTTGTTTTTTAACTAATCGGCCATTTCTGACATTTGAAACCACATAAACCAAATATAACTTTAAAAAAATATTTGTATATAGTCTTAAGAATTAATTTATAAAGTTTGTCTTATATTTTTTATTTTAATCAAAGGGTATGGCTCATTTTACTCTAAAAATAACCTCAAATAAAGTTCAAGCTTAGTTTTTATTCTAGTATACCCACATCAGGTCACACTTAAAACATAGCTAAAACACCCACTTATGTGGAACATCAGAGCTTTACATATAAACATTATAGCTCATGTTCCCCTCCACTTATGGGGTAGAACACGAGCTGCGCGCCACACATTATCACATAGTCATGTTCCTTTCATGTTGAAAAGGTAGTTCCAAGTCTAGACATTTTTGTGTATCCCATGTGAATCATTTAGATTGACTGACGCTGCCCCAGTAAGGGGTGGGGAGGGGGAAACGCTGGACTAGCTGCTGAGTTTGGAATTTGGAAGAATGGGCTGGACCAAAAAACGATGGATGACAACATGAACGTTAAGTATAATTGTGATTGATTTAAAATACAATGAATATTAGCAAGCTGAATCGATTAGTACATGTGCTGCTGTTTGCCGTTATATACATTGAACCCGACCCCACGATACAGCCCTATAAGATCCCTCCATGATCCCATGTGTCGCCCAAACACATACCAAATAAATAAAGTCCAGACACATTAAAGTGCAAACAGCATGCCGCATGATCTCCCCCCCCTCCCACCAATTCACCCGCCACGCCCCTCAACACCAGCCTAACATTCCAGCCGGTCTTAGCATCGACATGACGTTACAGATGCTTGTGTCTTGGTGACCTAACAACACTATTATTTGCTACCCACCAGACAACTGTTTGTAACTTTTCTACATTTAAAGTGATGTTATTTATTACTTCAGGGCTTTTAGACTTGACATGAAGCATCTCAACACTTTCTACAACAGAGGTGAACCACAACAATCTTGAGAAGGGCTGGGAGTTGGGGGAAGGGGGGCGTCATGGTAGTACCATAAAACTAAATGATACTGGAACATTTCCGTTAAATGTAGAGCTTGTTGCATGTGTTATACCTATTGAGGATCTGATGTCTGGCAGTGTATCAACAGTCGAGACGAGAATTGATATTTAATCTGACAATATGATACCTGTTATTAAAATATTTATCACACCTTCATTACAACTTCATTAATCCTTCATTGCACCTTGATTACACCTTTATTATACCTTCATTACATCGTCACTTCCAAAATACATTACTTAAGTTCTATATTCATAAATATGAATAAAGTCGTCTGAGTGGATACAGCACTCTATATAGGTTCATACTCAATGCAGCACACTATACATAAATGAACTCGTCCACGCTGAAAGCGGTATACTGAACATAAGACAAAACAAAAAAGGAAGAGGGCAAACTCGTCCATGCTCAATGCGGTGCAAGCTATAGTAGATAAACCGCCCACGTCCAATGCAGTACGCGTACATAAATAAACTCGTCCACGCTCAATGCGGGGGGGGGGGGGGGGGGGGACATAAATGAACTCGTCCACGCTCAATGCGGTACACTATACATAGATAAACTCGCCCACATTCAATGCAGTACGCTGTACATAAATAAACTCGTCCACGCTCAATGCGGTACGCTGTACATAAATGAACTCGTCCACGCTCAATGCTGTACGCTGTACATAAATGAACTCGTCCACGCTCAATGCGGTACACTGTACATAAATTAACTCGTCCACGCTCAATGCGGTACACTGTACAATAGTGTACATAAACGAACTCATCGAGAAGAAGATAAAGAAATAGGAGCGTGACATATTTCTCAATACTGATCACACTGTTTACTAATTACAGCTGTCACATTCAAATGTTGGTAAATGTTTTAAAAAATGATATAAAGTCTACCGGAAGGCCCCTTTAACCATGGGGCCTGATCTGGATCAATCGCTCTAAACGGGCAACAGCCTGCCCTGTATGTCATGTGTATAATTGTTTTGAACGAGTTCATGTCAGGTGTGTCTAGCAAACATCAATACATGACATATGTGTGCTATTAACATTAATACATGAAATATGTATGCTATTAACATTAATACATGACATATTGTGCTATTAAAATAAATACATTTCATATGTGTTTTATGAACATCTGTACAAATGATATGTGTAATGAAAATCAAAACATGCATCAGTGTATTATAAGCATCAATAACATATCATGTATGTTCTGACTTGCAGTTGGCAGTATTAATTCAACCCACTGACGTCACTATACATTGCCTATACCTGCAATCGATAGAAATCTGATTATACAATCAATCAAATCAACATTTTTAGTCTCCTGAGTGCCATCAAGGCAAAAAGGGAAGTAAAGAGGTCACCCATTGGACATTGTCCATGCATACTGACATGCCCAGTCGACTTTACTACCCCAATGTCTAGGACCCTCTATTAAACTAGTGAAGTAGAAGACAACGGTCAGAGGACCAGATCCAATAAAACAACTAGAAACAATCGAAGCATGCAATTGTTGTAATTTAGAAACATCTAATAATGACGTATTTTAGAAACATCTAATATAGGTTTATGTGGTATTTTAAAATATCTAATATTCGTTCTTGTCGTATTTTAAAATATCTAATTATCTTTTTGTAGTATTTAAGAAATATCCAATTATGTTTATAAGTAGTTTATCAAATCCAATAACGATTTATGTTTCTGATGTGTTTTTATTGTATTTTAGAAACATCTTATTATCTTTATGTAAAAGTAAAGTTCCCTTAACCCAAACGGGCCGTTGGGGCCGATGAAGTGTAGAATTCAACTGTTTCTATAACCTCGGCATATGAAGAGATTGTGTGGTTAGCACAACGCCCAGCCGCCTTTACTTCCCAACTTAAAGTCAGGTACCCATTTAAAGCTGGGCGGACTTGGGGGACTATCAATGAGATTCGAACCAGGGACCCTCCGGTCGACAGTCGAGCGCTCTACACCACTCGACCACCCGTCCCCTTTATCTTTATGTAGTATTTTTATAAATATCAAATTATGTTAATGAAGTAGTTTATCAAATCCAATAATGATATATGTAATATTTTAGAAACTTTCAATTCTGTTTTATGTCGTTATACGGCCGGACACTCTTGGGGCAGAACCTCTTTACAACAAAGCAAATAATAAAAAATAAAGTTCGAAACCAACGGGCCCTTACACTCAGGGCCCATAGCAAGAATTTGGGTTACGTACCCCTTTCGGCTGCAATGGTTGTATCTCACCAGCAATTGATAACTGCAAACGTTGTATTTTGGAAACATTTAATAAATATTTATGTCGCGGTCTCTCGTTCATTTTTCTTCAAAAGAACAACACTCTTTCATTCGTTTCACCATCCGCGATATTAGATTTCTTTTTTTTTTTTGGATAATCTTCTTGAATACTCTTAAACACAAAAATCTGGGTAATTTTGATTCCATTCAAGTTCAAAAAGAAAATCTCCCCACTTGAGTCTTCTACTCGCGTCCGTTGATCAAATCTTCAAAGTCTTATCAATATTCTCGGTTTCAATATCTCATTTAGTGAAAGGTGGTGTGTTCAAAGATTTATTTAGATCTGTTACAAATAGGTTCACAGATGTCATTGTCTCAGAACCCACATTGAACCCAACCCCCTCTAAGTTCGTTTTTTTTTTTTAAATTTCTTTTCGTTTTCTATTTTTAATATATCATATTTTAGGATCTTGTCACACTGAACTAGTTTCTAGAGAAATCTATTTTTAGTAGACGATATAAAAAGATCAGGGAAACGTTTGCTGAATTTCTAAAATTACATTTGATAAGGTTGAAATTGGGTCATACCAAGGACACTAACTGGACAAGATCAGCCAAGTGTAAATAAACTGAAGTTAAAGTTTTATTCGGATTTAAAGAGTTGTTCAGTGCTAGAGGAGATATCAGACAACCCCGAAAATATACCATCAATTAAAGAAACAGAACACCAAATGATGCTACAGAACATAATTTAAACGAACATAGCATAAATCTAAAAAAGAATAGAGCAACAACATAAGAAAATAAAATTACTTAAAGAAACCGAAGAGCAGCTAAAGATCCGAAGTCATCGTGCATCAATTAAATTAACAGAGCATCAATCAGAGAAAGAGTGAATCAATTAAAGAAGCAGAAAATCAATTGAAAAAAAGAGCACAAATTAAAGAAGCAGTGCATTGGATGAATCAACACAGAATCAATTTAAGAACCAGGGGCATTAATTAAAGAAAAAGTGAATCAATGAAAAAAAAAAACAGAGTTAATAAAAGAAGTAGATCATCAGCTCAATAAACAGAACAATTTAATCAACTGGTAATCAACTAAAGAAACATGATATCAATTTAATCAACTTGTTATCAACTAAAGAAACAGAATATCAATTTAATCAACTGGTAATCAATTAAAGAAACAGAATATCAATTTAATCAACTGTTAATCAACTAAAGAAACTTATTTTACAGATACCTTTAAAAAACTGACAGATTTTTTGTAAAAAGAAACGTACAGATAGTTTTTAATGCAAAAAAAAATCTTGCAGATAACATGCACTATAATATTGTTAAATGCTCTAAATAAAATCACTTCTTTCTTTGGCTCTACAGCCCATTTAGGGCCCTGGCGTGCCATACTATTATTTTGAAAATATGTATCAAAGCTGAACAATAGTCTATCTCTATGCAAAGGCTTTGCAGGGTACAGCTAGTACATAAAGAATACTGTGCACTGTCTACGGACATTTGTAGCGCACCACCGAAGCCAATGAGACAGCTATAACATTATAAAGTAACATAAAACTTTTTAAAAAAATGCTTTTATTTTTTTTTTAAATTCAAGAGGACAACAATACTCTTTTTACAAAACTGGACATAGTCCACCGAAAGGTCCGTCAACAGTATAAAGGTTTAGAGTAAAACGGAATTACAAGCACAATTAAAATTGTTTGAACAATGAACCCTCCATACTGAATATATGTCCTATAGTAAACCAACAATAAGAGACACTTTAAAGTAAGTAACTGTGCTAAACAATACAACACATCTACTTGAAATCATGTTCAGTAACTTGAGATGAAGGGTTCAACACACCCCCATCACATCTGCTTATGAAAGCCGCCAGCTTATGACACTAGTAGAAACATATTTCTGTTTCATATTTCGTCTATAATGAATCTAGCATGGGCAAAAATTTACTTTAGTTCATGATTCGCTGCACTTTGTCTTTGCACTCACTTGATTGTACCCAATGACACTTACAGCAACTGGGTATATCTATAGTACGTATGATAGGTCGACTTGAAGTACTTGTCTTTACTTGCAGTAATGCTCTATACTTGCAGTTCTTGTCTATACTTGCAGTGCTTGTCTTTACTTGCAGTACTTGTCTTTACTTGCAGTAATGCTCTATACTTGCAGTGCTTGTCTATACTTGCAGTACTTGTCTTTACTTGCAGTAATGTTCTATACACGCAATACTTGTCTATACATGCAGTACTTTTCTAAACTTGCAGTACTTGTCTATACATGCAGTACTTTTCTAAACGTGCAGTACTTGTCTATACTTGCAGAACTGTTCTAAATTTGCAATACTTGTCTATACTTGCAGTAATGTTCTAAACTTGCAGTACTTGTCTTAACTTGCAGAACTGTTCTAAACTTGCAGTACTTGTCTATACTTGCAGTACTTGTCTATACATGTAGTACTGTTCTAAACTTGCAGTACTTGTCTATACTTGCAATACTTTTCTAAGCTTGCAGTACTTGTCTATACTTGCAGTACTGTTCTAAACTTGCAGTACTTGTCTATACTTGCAGTACTTTTCTATTCTTACAATACTTGTACCTAAACGTTTAAAAATTCGACCACCCAAATTCTGAACCTCCCCCCCTTCCAAGAAATTGCCGACTGGGTCGATCTCTTCCCCAATCTACGACACTGATCTTTTGTCCAATAATCCTAATCGCCCCTCTTATACTAATACTTATGACAGATGTTAAATGACATAAGTGCAGTGATTGTATGTAACAATAGACCAGGGGTGGGCAACCTGTTGGCACTCTAAGGCCAGTTTAAAAAAAAATCATCAAAGGGCCGCAATTTATTCATCATCAGCTATAAAACAACTGTCTTACAAATACAAATCCCATACAATTTATTCATCATCAGCTATAAAACAACTGACTTACAAATACAAATCCCAAACAATTCATAAATGCATACAGTGTTGTATAAAAAGTCCGAAGGGGTCTTTATTTAGGCTTTATTCCTAATTCTGACCCTGTTAATTTTGTTTATCAGGCCGCAATCAGTTTTTTTTTAAAGGCCGCAATCAGTTTTTTTTTTTAAAGGCCGCTTGCCGTTTTTAAGGCCGTGGTTCCGCTGCACTGAACAAATCAATATTTTGGACATAGATTATTGTTTAGAGACTTTCCATAAGACCCTAGACACTGTCGTTAAACATTTTAAACTTATCCTGCACGTTGTTCATAAAGCAAAAAAAAAAATTGAAAGATTTCTTTAATTTCCAAACATTTGTTGTCTAATCTACATAATCTTTGGTTCTTTCTTTCCGACAGGAAATACCTTCTCTGCACATGACTCAATAGATCAACTCTTCTCTTGTTTCGATTTCCGTCTCTACGGTTGGATGCGGCACTGATAATATGGCCGTTTAAAAAAAATTACCTGTCATAGTGTCATTAAAGCTCCTGGTGGGGTTTTTAATTAAGCTGCCTTTCGATTGCTACGGTCCTCTTTTCACTGTTTCAAGAAATAAATGAGCTCAAGTTCACTCGAGGGCCGCCCGGCCTTGCCCATGACCATAGTTAAAAAGGGTACGTATTTGAACAGTTGCGTAGCTAGGCGGGGCTGGATGGGGCGGTCCTCTTTGGGCGAAACATACTGTACCCATCAGCAAAGGGTTGCATTTTCAACTAACTTGTATTTTCGGCAAATGAATTGGGGGGGGGCATTTTTACAGTGCACCCCTGGCGCAGAAAACTGTAGTTACACCCCTGACCCATTGACAGGTGTGAATGACATTTGGCATCTAACTGGTTTATAATGTTGTTTTTTTTTCAAAATGTGTCTCCGTAAAGCTAATTGCTTTGACTAGAAACATATTTCATACTTACGTACTCACTGAATTGTAGTGTTGGATATTTTTATTCTACTCTCACCAGTATAGCATATTTAGATTTATTTATGACTATTGCATTCTTTATTCGGTCTAGTTGCTAAAAAAAAAAACAAAGGGAAGTAACAGCGTTAGGGGAGGGGACGAAATCAATCTAACAGAGAAGTGGGGGGGCGGGGTATGAGATGAGACAATAGGACCCTGCCCGACATTTATCATATGGATTCCATTGGCAAAATAATGTGACCAGGATATAGTAATGCGGCATTAAGTTAACGCGTAACTCATCCAGTGAATAGGTTTCATATATCTATGATGGTATAAACACAATAAAACATACAAGACAATGGCTGCATTGCGGGGAAAACCTAGCGGTAAAATTCTAATGCTTTCTTTAAGATTTCGATTCACGTGCATTAGGTATTTAGTTTGTTATGTCAACCCCCGTCCATCCATCAATGAGTGGTATCATATAGACAATTACCAGGGTAATATTTTTGAGGTATTCAATTTACACATAAGTTCTCCACAAATATAACCGGAAATACATTGGCCATTGTGATAACAATGTAAATATTTGTACACCGTTGCCTGGGATACTGAAGATATAGACACACTACTAAGTGTTACTGTGAGATAGTCAAAGGTTCTAATCAGTGCTACTTTTGAACAACAAAAAAAGATACCTGAACGCCGTCATGTCATAAAGAAATAACACTGAAAATAGTGCAGTAAACAAAAGTCAATGGAAAAGGTGCCGGAATGCCGTCATGTCATAAAGAAATAACACTGAAAATAGTGCAGTAAACAAAAGTCAATGGAAAAAGGTGCCGGAATGCCGTTCCAGTTCGTTCCGCCAGAAAAAAAGAGCACTGGTTGTGTATCACTTAAAAAGCTTCCAATATGAAAAGCCACAAGCTCAATACGTCATCAAGAAATACACATTTCATCCTTACGTGGACATCTTTAGAACAGGTAGATGAAACCTAAAAGAAGCATGAAGTTAGGTAGTTGCTTGGATGCTAGTAGAGAGACTATGACAGGTAGATGAAACTGTAGATAATTGTTTATGTAAGTTTTTTACATCTCAGTTTCCCCAGTCTATAAACATCTACTATATTAGGTGTTTGAAGTCCCAAAAAGGATATTGATGAAATCTCTAAGTTCCACTAATTTTTTTTTTGTGCAGTGCCCTTTTTTCATCCCCACCATAGCCGCGTAGTGCAACTATGACCTGAAATACCCATTGGTCCTCTCCGGAGATCGAATCAGGGACCGTCAGGTTGACAGTCGCGCGCTTTACCACACGACCATCCTACTAAATTATGTAGAGGACAAGGGCCCATTATTTACCTAGACAAAATAGTTCAAACGTTCAGTTATTTACATGTTAGTGTAAAATACAGAACATTAATCACCATGTTTAACATCCTCTCCTTGAATCCTGATAGCTCCTGACCGTGTGTTTAATGAAATCTTTATTACAGTCGACGGTTTAATTCCGTGTGTCTAATTGCAGCGCTCATTTCATATCTCCAGGGGTGAACAACAGATAATGGATTGATTAACGCCCGTGACACTTGATCTTTCAACTCTAGCAGCCAGTTGTAGCCATAATGAAATGACGCAATGTGTGTCTGACATTAATAAACACTGACATTAGAAATAGAATTACAAAAAAATGTAGGGACGAGAAATGCTTTAAACGTTATAATTGTATCCATGTTTGAATTAAAATTGTCGTTATGAGGAAATCACTTGCATCCCATCATAAATGTATCAACGCATTAGGATTGTTCATGAACACATTCAACCCTTCAGGCTCTAGCGATGAAAATCTTGATAGACTAGAGACCTGACATCATGATGTACAGATGATGAATACCCTGATAGGCTAGAGACCTGACATCATGATGTACAGATGATGAATACCTTGATAGGCTAGAGACCTAACATCATGATGTCCTAGGGATATTATGCTTGAGATCAATTTATCTGCCACCCTCTCGCTGTTTTTTTTCATCTCTCTCTCTCTCTCTCTCTCTCTTTTTCACTCTCTCTCTCTGTCTCCATTTCCCCTATTCTGTCTCACCCCTCTCTCTCTATTTCTCCTCTCTATCTTTCCTCTACATCTCTAATTCTTCATGTCTATATTTCGTTACCCCTGTCTCTTTATCTCTTGTCTCTGACACCCTCTCTCTACTTCTACCCCTCTCTATGTTTTCTTCATTTCTCTGACTATCTCTCCTCCTCTCCATGTCTCAGCTACCCGTTTAGTATCTGTCTCCAACAATAAACAGCATCGACGTATAGACACATCACATTCAAAGAAAGACTCACAAAGACACATTACCATCACAGCAAGACTCACATAGACACATCACCATCACAGCAAGACTCACAAAGACACATTACCATCACAGCAAGACTCACATAGACACATCACTATCACAGCAAGACTCACAAAGACACATTACCGTCACAGCAAGACTCACATAGACATATCACAATCACAGCAACTCATATAGACACATCGCCATCACAGCAACTCATATAGACACATCGCTATCACAGCAACTCATATAGACACATCGCCATCACAGCAACTCATATAGACACATCTCCATCACAGCAAGACTCACATAGACATATCACCATCACAGCAACTCATATAGACACATCATCACAGCAAGACTCACATAGACACATCACCATCACAGCAACTCATATAGACACATCGCCATCACAGCAAGACTCACATAGACATATCACCATCACAAAAAGACTCACATAGACACATCACCATCACAGCAAGTCTCGCATAGACATCACCATCAAAGCAGGACTCACAATGACACATCACAATCACAGCAAGACTTACATACACACATCACCATCACAGCAAGTCTCACAAAGACACATCACCATCACAGCAATACTCACACTGACACATCACCATCACAGCAAGTCTCACAAAGACACATCACCATCACAGCAAGACTCATATAGACACATCACCATCACAACAAGACTCACGTAGACCACTTGAGACATGAAGTCCACTGAATGAATCACTGTGAAACACACAATGTCTTCATTGTTGAAATTCTTTACCGCCAGAACTCTCTCAGCTAACGGTCATAGTGACACTTGACGTCACACCTGGGACATGAAAGGTCTCACAGCCGCTAAGGTAGACACATTCTGAGAATTCTTCGAGACAGCAGGCATAGAAAATGGTGTGCCGCTGTTTTGCACATGGGTGGGTTCGATTGCGTAAGAAATATGGAACTCAGCAGAACTTGGCAAAGTTATGTCAAAGCTTAATAATGTCTTGAGCATAGAGTGGTTCTAAACTTTTCAAATTTGTTGAACACGAAAACTGAAAATCGGGACACATACAATAATTGTACATTGCTGCTAATTTTTTTTAATTAAGAGCGCAGAGAAAAAGAACCATTTCTTACAATAGATTAACTCCATTACTGAATCAAAGATAAATAACCCCGTGCATATAGCTCGCCAGCATTGTGCTTTTGGAACAATATCTAATAGTCAATGTTATTAATCCGAGAACCACTGTTTGAGAAAAAACCGCCGTACAAAATTCTGAAATAACAGAGAATTTATTAAAAATACATACGAGTTAGACCAGTGGTTCTTAAACTGTGGTCCGCTGCGGGTCCGCGAAGCCTTTACTGGAGGTCCGCAAAGCCATTTGAAAAAAAATCATCGTAAAATATATACATATATAAAGTACCTAAAGTTGGGATGGGGGTCCGTCAAAAAAATTTTTTTCAAGTGGGGGTTCGCGGAGTACATAAGTTTAAGAACCTCTGAGTTAGACTATTGCAGTGGTGGCGAACATATGGCACGCGTGCCACAGTCGGCACGCAGAACCTCTTCAGTCGGCACGCAGAGCCTCATCAGTCGGCACGCGACTAAAATATTTTAAGTTTAAATTAACAAATATAATACGTCAAAATATTAATTAATCTATATCTTCTCTGGGAAATAGGTCCTTACTTTCTAATCTGGCAGTCGGTCCTTACTTTCTAATCTGGCAGTCGGTCCTTACTTTCTAATCTGGCAGTCGGTCCTTACTTTCTAATCTGGCAGTCGGTACCAAATAAACTTGACAATATGGACCATTTCCTTACTTTCTAATCTGGCAGTCGGTACCAAATAAACTTGACAATATGGACCATTTCCTTACTTTCTAATCTGGCAGTCGGTACCAAATAAACTTGACAATATGGACCATTTCCTTACTTTCTAATCTGGCAGTCGGTACCAAATAAACTTGACAATATGGACCATTTCCTTACTTTCTAATCTGGCAGTCGGTACCAAATAAACTTGACAATATGGACCATTTCCTTACTTTCTAATCTGGCAGTCGGTACCAAATAAACTTGACAATACGGACCAAAATCTTTATCAAACTCTTTATGCCTTGTACTACATCTCTTTATTCTGTGAACTACGTCTTCTCTTTATTCAATGTACTACATCTTCTCTTTATTCCTTGTACTACATCTTCTCATTATTCCTTGTACTACGTATTCTCATTATTCCTTGTACTACGTCTTCCCATTGTTCCTTGTACTACGTCTTCTCATTATTCCTTGTACTACGTATTTTCTTTATTCCTTGTACTATGTCTTCTCATTATTCCTTGTACTACGCATTCTCTTTATTCCTTGTACTACGTCTTCTCATTATTCCTTGTACTACGTATACTCTCTATTCCTTGTACTATGTCTTCTCATTATTCCTTGTACTACGCATTCTCTTTATTCCTTGTACTACGTCTTCTCATTATTCCTTGTACTACGTATTCTCTTTATTCCTTGTACTACGTCTTATCATTATTCCTTGTACTACGTATTCTCTTTATTCCTTGTACTACGTCTTCTCATTATTCCTTGTACTACGTAATCTCTTTATTCCTTGTACTACGCCTTCTCATTATTCCTTGTACTACGTATTCTCTTTATTCCTTGTACTACGTCTTCTCATTATTCCTTGTACTACGTATTCTCTTTATTCCTTGTACTATGTCTTTTCATTATTCCTTGTACTACATATTCTCTTTATTCCTTGTACTATGTCTTCTCATTATTCCTTTTACTACGTCTTGTCTCACCCCCTTAAGATTCCAGCCTAATATCTTCTTTCAGTAAATTAATAACCTCTCCGTTGACAACATTGTTCATACAATTCATCTTGAGATGAATAGATCTACTTCTCCTTGTCGGCTTTATTGATCAGCAATTAGAATTCTTTCATTTTCTCCCTCTCTCGATCTACTCTCGCCATTTTTTTATAACCCAACAGACTTGCGGACATCATGGTATGAAAGGGGGGGGGGGTGTAGAAAAAATTATCTTGACAGGACTTTTCCTGGCTAAACACATGCGCACACACACACACACACACACATACACACACACACACATTCATACATAAACATACTCACGCGGATAAACAAACATAAAATTCACACTTAATTTTCTGGTTGTTGTTAAGACCACACTAAAGACTGACATCAAATTTAACGACCTTATTCTATAGATAAAGCAATAAAGCAGTTATTTCTAGCTGTATGGAAGTGTCTCCAGATACATCTCATTTATATCATCGATGACACAGTTCTATATAGCTGTATTGCACAGTTCTATCTAGCTGTATGGCACAGTTCTATCTAGCTGTATGGCACAGTTCTATCTGGCTGTATGGCACAGTTCTATATAGTTGTACGGCACAGTTCTATCTAGCTGTATGGCACAGTTCTTTATAGCTGTATGGCACATTTCTATCTAGCTGTATTGCACAGTTCTATATAGCTGTATGTCACAGTTCTATCTGGTTGTATGGCATTGTTCTATCTAGCTGTATCACACAGTTCTATCTAGCTGCATTGCACAGTTCTATCTAGCTGTATGGCCTTGTTCTATCTAGGTGTATGGCACAGTTCTATCAAACTGTATGACACAGTTCTATCTAGCTGTATTGCACATTTCTATTTAGCTGTATGGCATTGTTCCATCTATCTTTATGGCACAGTTCTGTATAGCTACATTGCACAGTTTTATCTAGCTGTATGGCATTCTTCTATCTAGCTGTATCGCATTGTTCTATCTAGCTGTAAGGCACAGTTCTATCTAGCTGTATGGCATTGTTCTATCTAGCTGTATGACACAATTCTATCTAGCTGTATTGCACAGTTCTATCTAGCTGTATGGCATTGTTCTATCTATCCGTATGACACAGTTCTATCTAGCTGTATTGCACAGTTCTATCTAGCTGTATGGCATTGTTCTATCTAGCTTACGGCACAGTTCTTTCTAGCTGTATGACACAGTTCTATCTAGCTGTATTGCACATTTCTATTTAGCTGTATGGCATTGTTCTATCTAGCTGAATGGCACAGTTCTATACAGCTGTATTGCGCAGTTTTATCTAGCTGTATGGCATTGTTCTATCTAGCTGTATGGCATTGTTCTATCTAGCTGTAAGACACAGTTCTATCTAGCTGTATGGCTTTGTTCTATATAGCTCTATGACACAGTTCTATCTAGCTGTATTGCACAGTTCTATCTAGCTGTATGGCATTGTTCGATCTAGCTGTAAGGCACAATTCTAGCTAGCTGCATGGCACAGTTCTATCTAGCTGTATGGTATTGTTCTATCTAGCTGTATGACACAGTTCTATCTAGCTGTGTTGCATTGTTCTATCTAGCTGTATGACAGTTCTATCTAGCTGTATGTCATTGTTCTATCTAGCTGTATGGTACTGTTCTATCTAGCTGTTTTGCACAGTTCTATCTAGCTGTATGACGCAGTTCCAACTAGCTGTATTGCACAGTTCTATCTAGCTGTATAGCTGTTTAATACGTTATAAACAGCACTTTCCGTTAGTATATATATATATATATATATATATATATATATATATAAGTAAGATTTGGCTATCTAACTGTATACTTCTGTCTATTTAGCTGTATGGCTATGTATATCTAGTTGTATGGCTGGAGAAACATAATGAACTTATTTATCTGTATGGCTGTGTCTATAAAGCTGTATTCTTAATTACAAATATTCTTGGTATATCCTTCAAACTACAAGGATCTATCTAGCTGTATGACACAGATCTATCTAGCTGTATCGCTGTGTGGCAAATATAACTCACTTATTCCATCAACATATAGGATTCTCTAGCTGTACTGAATATAAATCCCACTTCCTATCGGCATGATAGTCATACCAATTTGTTTTTCCCCGTCTATTCAGCTGTACGACTGTATTACAAATATAACTCACAAAAAAACATACATAAGAACAAAATTATAACTCACAGATATAACTTACATATACTACAAACAGTGCAGTGCTCTCTACCTGTATGGCTGTGTCACCAAACACGACTCTCCTATTCTACGAAATATATATATATATATATATATATATATATATATATATATATATATTAAATGACCTGATATACTATCTCATTGTTAATTGGACATGAGGGCTACCTTGATATGCATGTGAAAACTCCCAGATGCCAGTCGATAGCCAAGAAATTCAATATAAACTGAGATATTTCTTTTTTTTTTTAAGCTAATGATTTCTCATGAATAAAAATAAACGTTAAATAAAGGGGTAAAAAAAATTGTTTTATTTTCTCCTCCTTGACCACTTTGTGTTTCAATACATTTTATTTCACAAAACAAAGACCAAAAAGAAAGTTGGCAAATATCTTTTTTCTTTAATTTCCGGATCATTTGCCCGAGTTTGTCAAAGAAATGGAGCATGTCAATCTAGGCACAGAAAGTTCAACAATACTTTCATCTCGGTAGTTCTTCATATCTTCAATTGTGTAGTTGGTTAATAATGTTTTTATTTAATGCGAATTGTCTAAACTTTATCAGTTAGAACAACGTCTTACATCCAAATAAATATTTTTGATCATAGTAACTGTAAAATAGAATATTATGTTGAAAAATGATTTGGCTGGATTTTCTGTTTGAATAGAAATCATATTGTGTTGTAAGGATCTAATATAAATAATAGCGGTGTGGGTTCTGCTTTAAATCGAAAGTAAAGAATTAATACAACAGTATTCCAGTTTAAAATCGTCAAACTTAAGCAATAGTAATAAAAATCATGAAAAAATCGGATTTGTCCGAAACCAAAAATAACCTAGCTTACTGATCAAACCTAAGGAAAAATAACTCTATACAAAGGTTTTGAAGGGTACAACAAGTATCAATATATTATTAGCTGCAGCCTGCAAAACCGTTCTATAGAGATATACCATAGTTCAACTTAGAGGTTAACATGAATAGGTCAATGTAATTATATGGCTTTATTTATTTTAATATCAGAATTTCTTTTTTAAATATTTATTGAATCGAGACGCAGACAGGAGATTATTCGTATTTAAAACAGGAAACAGTATTCTTACTTTCGATCTACAGCAGATAGGCTTGAGACGAAAAATATTTATAAAGATTATTGTAAAAAGTGTATATATGTAGACGTAAATGTTAACTGTAGTAACTGTCACTGTAAGTGGCATAAACCAACGTCAATACAGAAATATCTATTGGATGATGTAGTCCTATGTCAATACAGAAATATCTATTGGATGATGATGTCCAATATCAATACAGAAATAAATATTGGATGATGATGTCTACTGTTAATTAAGTTGCGCTACATTACGAAAGTTTAACTTTCTTTGGCTAATCTAAAATGAGAATAATTTTTATGCTAATGTAATCACGCTTTTTTTTAAACAATATGTTTTTCAAACTTATATATATATATATATATATATATATATATATATATATATACAAATTATTTATATTCAACAAGTTTACCTTACGACAACACATAACGAGCCAAGTTACAAAATCGCTAAATGATTGGTTTAAACTCCCCACATAAATGAATCATATATCGATGGCGGATATTTTATGATGGCGAGAATTTCATGATGGCGGATATTTTATAATGGCGGCAATTTCAGAAGGATATCGAGCGTCATGTTATGGACCCGCGGAATTCATTTCTTAATTGTTAAGATGCGTGTCAGAATGTTTCACATGACATCAGTATAAAATGACATCAGTATAACACGACATCAGTATAACACGACATCAGTATAAGTGACATTAGTATAATATGACATCAGTATAACACGACATCAGTATAAAGTGACATCAGTATAAAGTGACATCAGTATAACATGACATCAGTATAACACGACATCAGTATAAAGTGACATCAGTATAACACGACAACAGTATAAAGTGACATCAGTAGAAAGTGAC
The DNA here is from genome assembly GCA_021962125.1 of Bulinus truncatus. Lineage (NCBI taxonomy): Eukaryota > Metazoa > Mollusca > Gastropoda > Planorbidae > Bulinus > Bulinus truncatus. Next base: position 227,373 of record JAGDYQ010000172.1, on the reverse strand, counting down.
AGTATAACACGACATCAGTATAAAGTGACATCAGTATAAAGTGACATCAGTATAAAGTGACATCAGTATAAAGTGACATCAGTATAACATGGCATCAGTATAACATGATATCAGAGATGAGGTTCTTTGGTGCGTCTGTTTGTTTGTTCATTTGTTAAAGTATTATCCAGTATAAAATAAATATTTCTCGTCTTATTCTAACTAAATAAAATCATACTTAATAATTGATGCAGATTTCAATTTTTATTTTTACTTTATCAAAAGGGATTTTTAAATTCCAAAGTTAGATCATCATACAAAGTAATTAGGAAAAATTGTTCTTTACTTTTTTTAAATGTATTTTTATATAATTAGTTTTAACTAATAAAAAAAACCTTGGACATATAATAACTAATTATATGGCATCTTTATTCATGGTTTCTAAATACAACCTAATTTCCTTCCCTTTTCCACACAATTTTGTCCACCACGGAAGTTGCTTTTCCCAGGTCAGTGTTTTTAAAACCGTTGATTTCCAGGTCTGTTGACCTGAAGAAATGACCTCGGGCAGTTGGATTGAAATTCTTTGATCTTCAACCTGATCATCATGAAAGTGATTTGAATCACCGGGCGAGTCTGATTTAAATCACAGGGTAATGCTTCATCCAACTGGCCTGATATTTGGTGGGAATAATATTTTATTTAAAAATTTTCAATGAATTGTTCAGTTGGAAATGTAGAATATTTTTAGATATAATCACACTTTTTCAAATGTCTACGTGTCTGTTGCAGTGTGAATGTTGCAGTGTGGTTGTGGCAGTGTGAATGTTGCAGTGTGGATGTTGCAATGTCGATGTTGCAGTGTGAATGTTGCAGTGTGAATGTGGCAGTGTGAATGTGGCATGTGAATGTTGCAGTGTGGTTGCAAGCGAACAGCGGCATTGCAAAAGTTTGCACCGCCGCAGCGTCTGAAAATTTCGATTAGAATGTCATCCATAGTACAAAAAAATCAAATACTTCTCTGTCGGCATTTCTGTGTCTGTCACACAAGATGGCGGCAACATTTACTGTATATTGTATGTGCTCTGTACTGAATAAGTTCAATTTAAATGTCATACAAACATTTCTTTAATTTCTTGCCAATAATAATTTAGTGCACAGGCCTCGGAAGAATTTAGGGAGACAAGGGGGAATATCACCCGAGAGTTGCCCGAAGTTTTTTACAAATCGAACCCAGGGTTTCAGTTAACGGCCAAGCACTGCTACCATACAGGCGTGATACGTCTCCTAACTGGCCAGCCATATCCCCTACCAAGCTGCCAGAATTTTTGTTATTGGTCCTGCCATAAGTTAGATGGCGAGGTAAGCAAGCATCCTCCACTTCTAAAAACGGCAGGTAAGGTTGTGTAAACTTTTCGACCGCTAAGATCATTTCAAAGAGGCAATGAGAAGCGATCTTAGGAGAAATATCTACAGGAATCGTTCAATTAATATTCTGTACTAGCTGTACCCTGCAAAACCTTTGCATAGAGATATATTCCCATAGGTTTGATCCCTAGGCTAGGTTATTTTTGGTTTTGGACGGATCTGATTTTTTCATGATTTTGTTAAAATTGAAAGATGCTTTATTTGTAGAAATACAACAAAATAAACAAATAATTATTTAAATGGAATTATTTTACATTCAGGCCTTTGGGTTTCATGTTTGAAAACCCTGGAACCTATTGACTGTAGATTTAAAAAAAAACATTCATCGAATTGAGACGTAAGAAGTACGCCATTTTGAATTCTTAATTTCTACTTTCGATATAACGCAGACGTAATATCACTATTATTCATTTTTTTAACGCCGCCATTGCCAGCATGGTAGGGTGTAGTGTGCCTACCACACCAGCATTGTTGGCGGCGCTGATGCACATCTGCCATCCCTACAGTGCGGCGGGGTGAGTGAGCCCTCTATCATCTGCAGGGATGGCAGAAAGATGGGTTTTAATCCTTGCCCAAACTGGCCAGACCAGCAGGGTGTGTGTACTGCCGATCAGCCAGAATGGCAAAGAAAGGGGTTTTTCCTGCCACTCGGACAGAGGGAAGGGTGTAGTGAGCCTGTACCCTCAGCCCGAAATGGCAGGCTGCGCAGGTGTGCTTGAGTGGGACGGAGTGGAAGGGTGTTGTGTGTCGACCACATCCGTCACCACCGCCAGCTGTGAATACTGCGGTCTCGGATAATCCTCATTGACTACAGTACCATCACCCTCGCAAGTAGTGGGTTTTTTTTTCCTGACTAGAGAACCCCTATGATCCATCCCCCGTGGATCATGGTATGTCTCTCAGACCAGGAAGGAGAGTTCATACAAATATCATGACAAAATATTTTATGATACTCTCCAAAACAAGTTTCGTACGTAAGAGTATTATAATTTAAAAGGCTTATCTTATGCACATAACGTCTTGTAACAAAGGAATGGTGCATGTATATCTCAAGATAATGTAATATTTATGGTGTTCAGTTTGTTATTATTTCTATAAAATGTCTATATCTAATGCACAATTACCCTACTTTACCGCTAATCTCAAACTACGTCACAATTTTATTTTCTCATTTTTTCATTACCTCACATGAGTGAATTATATAAGGGTGAAGTCTGAGTAGCGCCGTACACAATGTAGACAATGCAAACTAACCCATTTATGGAGGGGGATTCACATAACTATAATGTTTAAAGATTTGGTATTTCTTTCTTTTTTAAGAGACCTGATATTTTCTTCTGGGTCTGCTGCCTCAACTAATACATGGCTACCTCTGGATTAATTTTTTTTTTAAACTGAAGTGTAGATAAAAGCTATACAATGACTCTATGTATGTCTATTAAAGTATTGCATTCAGTTGTTATTCAAAACGATTGGTCTGTAAAATATAATGAAGGTAAAAGGAATATTACATTTTTTCAATTGTAATTTTTGTAGTAAATTTTCTTAGTTAATTCTCGGTACGATATATTGTACTATACTAAAATGTGTATTAAAGTAAATAAACCATCTTCTAAACATGTAGCGAATCGCTTAACTGGCAGGCACTTAGGTCTCTTTTTATTTAAATACATCATGTTGAGCATGATAAATTATGAATGAATTAAGATACAAGCCGGTCTAGGTATCGGGCCTATGTTTACTAGTTTCAGCAAAACATTATGTATACGACATATGCGAGGTCAGGATACGGGAATTTCCGACCAGCAGGTGCTTACATTTAAGGTCTTAAAGACATCAAGCAAATATGTTGGCGGATAAATATCTTCCGTTATTTCAGCCCAATGAATTGTACATGTTATATCACAGTTCACAGTTGTAAATGTTAAATCACAGTTCACAGTTGGAAATGTTAAAACACAGTTCACAGTTGGAAATGTTAAAACACAGTTCACAGTTGTAAATGTTAAATCACAGTTCACAGTTATAAATGTTATATCACAGTTCACAGTTGTAAATGTTAAATCACAGTTCACAGTTGTACATGTTATATCACAGTTCACAGTGTAAGTGTTATATCACAGTTCATAGTTGTACATGTTATATCACAGTTCACAGTTGTAAATGTTAAATAAACAATTTTGCATCGACGTTAAATGAGATATCAATATCGATAAATAAGTTGTATCTCATTACTCCACATTACACATTACATAAAAGACGTTAGTCTCTTTTTTTGGTTTATAGTCATAAAGTGTTTAGTTCATAGTCATATAGTGTTTAGTTCATAGTCATAAAGTGTTTAGTTCATAGTCATAAAGTGTTTAGTTCATAGTCATAAAGTGTTTTGTTCATAGTCATAAAGTGTTTAGTTCATAGTCATAAAGTGTGTAGTTCATAGTCATAAGTGTATAGTTCATAGTCATAAAGTGTTTAGTTCATAGTCATAAAGTGTTTTGTTCATAGTCATAAAGTGTTTTGTTCATAGTCATAAAGTGTTTTGTTCATAGTCATAAAGTATTTGGTTCACTTTAAGACAGTCAAAACTAAAATTCCTCTTTATTAAATTGTTCATTCGTTTCATTTGCCCTTGAAAACATGTTATAGTTGGGGGAGGGGGGCCTAAGGTATACTACAGTGGTCATATTTCTCCATCCTCTCTTTGTCGTGTGGTCACTACATTTCGGCTTGTCCACCACTTACTGTTAGGCTGACGGACAGTCAAGCGGGCAGTTGACTGTTAACCTGAGCCCCTGTGCTCGATCCTGCGTAATTTTTTCAGGTCCTGAAAGTATTGGGAAGTTGGGAAGTAAAAGCGGCTGGATTCTGTCTTAAGCCACACTATACCGTAATATTCTTTGGTTATAGGAAAAGATACATCATACTTATAATCTGTTCCAGCGGTCCTTCAAGACTAAGGGAACTTTCGTTGGCAATCCAAATTTTATATGGGATGACCCTTACAAGTTGTATAAGAATGTCGGTGTTTGTATTACAACGTGTGTAGGTTTTTTTTAAACAATAAATCATAATATGAAAATATCAACTTCGATAAATAGCATTAATAACAGTTAGTATTCAACCAATCAATACTACAACTAAAGCTGTATACATCGTCACAAGACTGTTACTCAATGTTATGTGATAAAAGTTACAAAGGTACGTTTCGTTGATTATTCATAGGTGGCGCAGTGAGCCGGAGTACATAGATGCAGATGGTGGGCTCAATATCTGGTGACTGTTGACATCTGCGTCTACCGTGGTGCCTCTATGGTCACGGTGACTCCAGTTACTCTCTCTCTCTCTCTCTCTCTCTCTCTCTCTCTCTCTCTCTCTCTGCGAGGATTGAACCCAAGATATCCATGTCTGTAGTCCCTGGTTTACATTTGGCCCTGAAAATGTTTTGTAGTTGGTGGGGGCGGGGGGGGAATATTGCAGCATTGGTAATACTTACAGTGTGTTGTTATGTGCAGACTGATAAATCCACTTAGCAATCAAACACATTATGCTCACAGATGTAATTCAATATCCCCACCATCGAATCAATAATACACGTCTTCTCAAAACATGAAACATACGATGCCTGTGGAGTGGGTTGGGGGGGGGGGGTTACATGAAAGAAAAGTCGATCTTGTACTTCTATAGATAGATTATTACATACTTACAACTTTCTTAGTTGTTTATCGGTTAGTTTCAATCCAGAAAAAGTTGATTTCCTACTGAAATAAGTTGATTGTGTCAATGCCCTTTGTTATTATTCAAAGTCCAGAGAAACAAAATGTACAAAACTCAAAAGACATTAATGAACGGTTGGCCGAGATATTTCATTAAACGCTCGACACATAATGAGGAATTCATTGAAATTGTTAATTGCATGTTTATCGATTGCAATTAGGAGTTAGACATTTTTTTAACGAAGCTGTGACAGACCTGAACTGCGACAACTGACAGACCTGAACTGAGACAACTGAAAGACCTGAACTGAGACAACTGACAGACCTGAACTGAGACAACTGACAGACCTGAACTGCGACAACTGACAGACCTGAACTGAGACAACTGACAGACCTGAACTGAGACAACTGACAGACCTGAACTGAGACAACTGACAGACACGAACTGAGACAACTGACAAAATTGAACTGAGACAACTGACAGACCTGAACTGAGACAAGTGACAGACCTGAACTGAGACAACTGACAAACTTGAACTGAGACAACTGACAGACCTGAACTGCGACAACTGACAGACCTGAACTGAGACAACTGACAGACCTGAACTGAGACAACTGACAGACCTGAACTGAGACAACTGACAGACCGGAACTGAGACAACTGACAGACCTGAATTGAGACAACTGTCAGACCTGAACTGAGACAACTGAGAGACCTTAAAGACAAAATGTTGGCGTAACATTGGGATATCATTGTTTTAACATTATTTGTGCAATGCATAAAATAAATATCAGATAATATTTTGCAGTTTTAATATAGATAGAAAAATAGGTAGACAGACAGAAAAACAGATAGATAGATAGATAGATAGATAGATAGATAGATAGATAGATAGATAGATAGATAGATAGATAGATCGATAGATAGATGACAAATTATTTCTACATCTCCCTTCCTATATTTTTGTCTTCACCCCCCACTAACCAACCCAATCTGTCATTTATTCACCCACAAAATACATGAATGATTTCAATCAAGTGTTTACCAACGGTTTATTTCATCGAATATTATTCATCTACAATACATGTATAGCCAGGTAAAAAAAAAAGTTTTATTTTATTAATGCCGAATCCAATGTTTTATTTGTAAACAGCCGTCAATAGTTTGAAACCAGAGTTCATTTCTGTTACCCACTTTGTTTTGTTTTGTTCTTTCCTGTTGAAGTTCGTATTTACGATATTCACAATTTTAAGTAGAACAAAAAATCTGATATGTTTAATTGTTTAGACGTGATAATAACATGAACTGCATCGATAGGTTGACCAAATGAGTGTTTTAAAATCAATCAAAAAGTTGCTTACATTGTTCTGAGTTCGTCATTTTTTTTTCATATCCAGCTTAAACAGAACAAGATGATTTAGAACAGTGGTTATCAAAGTGGATGAAATCGCCCACTCCATCACCGCTTTGGACTATTTAGAGAGGGGCTTTGGACTATTTAGAGAGGGGCTTTGGACTATTTAGAGAGGGGCTTTGGACTATTTAGAGAGGGGGGTTTTGGACTATTTAGAGAGGGGCTTTGGACTATTTAGAGAGGGGCTTTGGACTATTTAGAGAGGGGCTTTGGACTATATAGAGAGGGGCTTTGGACTATTTAGAGAGGGGCTTTGGACTTTCTAGAGAGGGGCTTTGGACTATTGAGAAAGGGGCTATGGACTGTTTATAGAGAGGGGCTTTGGATTATTTAGAGAGGGACGTAGGACTGTTTAGAGATGTTTGTGAATAAAGAAAGCAATAAGAAAAAAAAACTAAACAAAATAATAATTTATTGAAATATTCATTAAATGTGTAGACCTTCCATAATCTGAATAGTTATTTGTTTTTATAAATATCTACATCATCTGAACACACATATCTACTTTAGTATAACCGAGTCAATGTTTTGTAAATATCTATATCATCTGAACACACATATCTACTTTAGTATAACCGAGTCAATGTTTTACAAATATCTATATCATCTCAACACAGATATCCATTTTAGTATAACCGAGTCAATGTTTTATAAATATCTATATCATCTGAACACAGATATCTACTTTAGTATAACCGAGCCAATGTTTTATAAATCTAACGTAATTATTTTTTTGTCATCTTTCCTTTATTTTATTTACTAGTTGCAAGTACCCGGCTTTGCCCGGGTTTAAAATAAGGTTTTCTGTTTACCTTTTGTTTTCTCCCTCTCCCCTCTCTCCCTCCCTCCCCTCCCTCTCCCTCTTTACCCCTCTCTCCCTTCTCCCTCTCTCCCTATCTCCCTCCCTTCTTCTCTCACCCCGTCCCCCCTCTCTCCACCTTCCTCCCTTCCTCCTCCCCCTCTCTCCCTTCCTGCCCCCTCTCTCTCTTCATCTCTCACTCCCTCCCATTTCTCCCATCCTCTCTCCCTCCCTACCCCCTCTCTCCCTCCCTCCTTTCTCCCTCCCTCCCTCTCCCGTCTCCCTCTCTCCCCCTCTTCCCCTCTCTCTCCCTCCCTGCCCCCTCACTCTTTCTCTCTCTCCTTCTCTCCCACCCTCTTTCCCTCCCTCCCCTCTATCTCCCTCCCTACCCCCTCTCTCCCTCCCTTCGTTTCTCTCTCCCTCTCCCCCTGTTCCCTCACTCATCTCCCTCTCCCCCTGCTCCCTCTCCCATCTCCTTCTCTCCCCCTCCTTCTCTCCCCCCGTCCACCCCCTCCCTCCCTCTCTCCCCTCCCTCCCTCTCCTTCCTCCCTCCTACCCTCCTTTCCTCTCTCTCCCCCCTGCCCCCCTCTCTCTCTCTTTATCTCTCTCCCTCCCTCACTCTCTCTCTCTCTCTCTCTCTATATATATATATATATATATATATATATATACTTATTATTATGGCTTCACACTTCTAAAATCCTTCTTCATTCCTTTCTTTACCTTCCTCAAACTGTACATAACAGGGAGCATTAAAAAACAACAACAATTCTTCGCAGCACAAAGGAACTATACAGCACCAGCGCGCAAGTTCTATTCAATCATCGGGAAATGACGTCACAGAGGAATTTTATTTATGGCGCCGTCGAGATTACTTTAATATAGTAAAATACTAAAATAAAAAAAAATTAATTACAATTAAACTACCCATCAAGATGAAACGAAACCTATCCTATAACCTTCCCCATGTAATTATGTGTATGTGTAACAAATTTCACGTTATTTGATTGTCTGGATCTTGAGTTATAAGGGAACAGACAGACAGACAGACAGACAGACAACAAATGCGTCTTATAAGTATAGAGATATATTTGGAATTGCGCATATGTTTCTGAATTGTCCTGTACGCGTACATTCCCGAGATAGGACACATTGATGAATGGAACCCCAAAATTAGTATCCCCCCCCTGATATAATTAAAAGGGCCAAGTCAAATTTAAAATAAACTAAAAACAATTTTTTCGTTACATAAATTTTTTATTTTAAAATATGTGCAGTAATATTTTTGAACCACGAATAATATCTTTAAAATAATCGGTATTCGCTAATAGTATTTCAACTAATGTGTATGTACAAAACAATATATACTTATATTTTAAGTGCACCCAACAGACAATCAACTCTTGCCCCCCCCCCCCATGAATACGCCCATGCCTGAGGTTAGGGTCGTTGGACTGCTATGCAACTTTAGCCATTCTGTCTATTTTAACCCGATCAATTATAATTCCAGTTTATTTTCTCGTAACTGATAAGAAAGCCATTAAATAAAATCTCTTGATACCACTTGTTATACTTTTATTATTAAATGGTTGGCATTATTAACGTGCTCACTAATGAAACATTATAGAGTCGCTAATTATCAAGAAGAAAGTTTGAATCCATCAACAATCGAAAAATTGGTGAATATATTGAATACTGTGATGCACTGTTAGACTAAATTTGACCTTATTTCAATAGAGTACCCAGTCAGTCAAATTTCAAAACAAATATTTTAGCTTATAATAAAAACTATTTCTGTTGTGTTAATACATTTTTTTGTTGCATTAGATCTTGTTTTAACTGATTTCATTTTTACTTCTAATGTTTTAGGATCTTGTTAATCGTCTTTGTTTTTTCTTAAGTTGTTATTTTCATCAGAGTGACGCATACAATGGTGCAATTAATTATTTTTTTCATTATTTTCAATATATTCTCTAAAAGTTTGATTTTTAAAAAATTTAGTTCTTTAAATTCGGTCCCCAAAAAGTATAGAAATGTACAAAAATCAGATCATATTTTGCTTATTTTGTACAGTATCTTAATGAAAAATACTTTATTCTTTCTAGATTTATATTATCAACAAGAATATTTATGATTTATTGGAAAATAAAATTAGTGGAGAGATATTTTTTTTTAAATTTTAAGTTTTTTTTCCTAAATTTCAACCATTTTGTAAAAATGTAAAAATAAAATGAAAATTGTTCCAGTTGTATCGTTCCTAACCCAGTTTGAACTGTTTTGATTTTAAAATCAATAAATTGATCTATGCAAGTGAGTACCTCTTTAAAATGTCCAGAATTTAGTGCGATCCATTTCATGTTCGACTAGATGTCCAAAAGTCAGCATGCCCCAAGCCCTACTCGAGACCATTCTACTGCATGAGTTGATTCAACTTGTACTGACTTGACTAAATATTAACCAATCAATGCTTAGGTCAACGTTTCCTTTTCTCACGGCTCATTGGTCCAAACGTTAGACACGACTTGTTGAACCCGAGTAAAGTTAATGGTGGACTGGAACCTTAGTGCAGACGTAGGGTACACACCCCTTGATTGAAGGGCCCGGGCAGGGAGAAGAAGATGAGTCAAAGTAACCAAATGGTAGCCAGATTAACCTCACATTTATCTCTTGACTGACATTGACTGTAGAATGTTGTAGACATCATTACTAACTGTAGAGTGTTGATGTAGACATCATTACTAACTGTAGAGTGTTGATGTAGACATCATTACTAACTGTAGAATGTTGTACACATCATTACTGTAGAATGTTGAGGACATCATTACTAACTGTAGAATGTTGTAGACATCAATACTAACTGTAGAGTGTTGATGTAGACATCATTACTAACTGTAGAGTGTTGATGTAGACATCATTACTAACTGTAGAATGTTGTACACATCATTACTGTAGAATGTTGAGGACATCATTACTAACTGTAGAATGTTGTAGACATCAATACTAACTGTAGAATGTTGGAGACATAAATACTAACTGTAGAATGTTGTAGACATCAATACTAACTGTAGAATGTTGTAGACATCAATACAAACTGTAGAATGTTGTAGACATCAATGCAAACTGTTGAATGTTGTAGACATCAATACTAACTGTTGAATGTTGTAGACATCAATACTAACTTGTAGAATGTTGTAGACATCATTACGTACTGTAGAATGTTGTAGACATCAATACAAACTGTAGAATGTTGTAGACATCAATACAAACTGTAGAATGTTGTAGACATCAATGCAAACTGTAGAATGTTGTAGACCTCAATACAAACTGTAGAATGTTGTAGACATCAATACAAACTGTATAATGTTGTAGACATCAATACAAACTGTAAAATGTTGCTGTAGACAATGATACAGAAAGGGAATTAATGTTGGAAACGTCATTTAAGACTAAATTCTACTAATTCAATAAATAATAGTATTAGACGCATTGGTGGTAGGGTGGTGGGGGGGGGGCACATAATTAGAAAGATTTAAAAGTCTTGCATGCATGATAGAAGACGAATTTTAAATTTCATGGTAGTAAGTCAGTGAAGCTTGAAAGATATATTCGTTTAAGCTCGGAAGCCATATTTAAACTATAAATGTAAGTATCAGCTTTACCTGTAGATTTGATTATTTATTTCTATTTATTTAAATATAGAAAACGTCTGTAGTCCATATATTGTATTCACCCACGCTTTGGTTTTTAGTTATGATAATTTATATAGATATGTCTCTGATCAAACTCATTTTTATTTTATTAGTTTATTCTAGCCTCCGTGAAAGCTTGTCTGTTGACTTTCTAGTTGATTTTTTTGTAGCATTATTATTCTCATTTTGTTTCCTTTTTACGATCTTATTTTGTTTGTGTCCTTAGACAATCTCTGCTGATTTTCTGTTTGTGTCCTTAGACACTCTCTGTTGATTTTCTGTTTGTGTCCTTAGGCAATCTCTGTTGATTTTCTGTTTGTGTCCTTAGACAATCTCTGTTGACCATTCTGTTTGTGTCCTTAGACAATCTCTGCTGATTTTCTGTTTGTATCCTTAGACAATCTCTGCTGACTTTCTGTTTGTGTCCTTAGACAATCTCTGCTGATTTTCTGTTTGTGCCCTTAGACACTCTCTGTTGACCTTTCTGTTTGTGTCCTTAGACAATCTCTGTTGACTTTCTGTTTGTGCCCTTAGACAATCTCTGCTGACTTAAGTATTACTTGTTTGTGCTTTTCCCCATTATCATTTAGGTATGGGCGAAGTGCTTTCAAATTTCATTTAATTTCTTGCTCATACTGTCCTTTTGCTTATGTTTCTATAATTAGTTCACGACAATCAGTGATTTGTTTTCTTAGTTTTTGTTTTGCGGAATATGATCATTGTTTGCTTGTATGTAATGCTGACCAGAATGTAATCTGTGCCTGGAATATGATCATTGTTTGCTTGTATGTAATGTTGACCAGGATGTAATCTGTGCCTGGAATATGATCATTGTTTGCTTGTATGTAATGTTGACCAGAATGTAATCTGTGCCTGGAATATGATCATTGTTTGCTTGCATGTAATGTTGACCAGAATGTAATCTGTGCCTGGAATATGATCATTGTTTGCTTGTATGTAATGTTGACCAGAATGTAATCTGTTCCTGGATCTGCTCCTCTGAAGCTTCTGACATCTTCGATATCTGAGCAATGTCAATCGTCATATGTTTTTTTTTTAAATTTCATACAAATCTTCCTTGGTGTTATTTTCTGAACTTTCAGTTGGAGCCTGGGCACAGATAGGCGTCAGATGGGGGTCATATTAAACATAGCCTACAAACAAGATAGATAGATAGATAGATAGATAGATAGATAGATAGATAGATAGATAGATAGATAGATAGATAGATAGATAGATAGATAGTTAGATTTTTTTAATGAGAGCCTGATTTAACAAAAAATTGAGTTTTGTTACGTCACAAGTAATGAAAGTTAAAGATAAATACAAGGACACCCCCGAAGAGCACATTGAACATGGCTGACGTCATAGGAATAAGTCCTCAACATAGGTGAACTCCCCTGATTTAATTAACTGCGTAATTGAACATTAAAAATAAATACATTATGATTTTTAGGTACATATAAATAATATAGTTTTTATTTAGTGAAGTAATAATTTTACTTGAGAAATTGCCAACTTAATTTAATTTTAAACACAATTTATATTTTTTAAATCAACTAGTTATCAAAGGCCCGGTACCCGGACCGGCGAGTAGGCACGCAGTTGGAGTTGAAAATGATGATATATATTTCAGCGCGTTAACAATCAGTCTATATACTTGCAGTGGCCCCAAGGACATGAACAGATTATTGTAGCCAAAATAAAATTTTGAGAATAGGGACACCTAATAATACATCAAATAAAGTTCATATGTTAAATAGTTCCTCCCAAAGAAAATAATCCTCACTATGGGTAAACATAAACAACAACTCTTAAAATCATATTCTTTCGTAATATCTTAATGGACTCCTTTCCAAACAGTTATTCATTTAATGTTTTATGATGTTCAACATGGCGTATTTAAAAAAAAAAAAAGAGAGACGTGAGTGAGTGCTTGTGTTAAGCAAAACGCTACATCTTTAACAGGTGGTTTATTTACTGTTATACACATCGTAGCATAGTACAATTAACTAAGAAAAATTGCCGACCTGGCAGTGCAGAATACAGGGAGTTAGGGGCCCGGTGTCTTGGCCACTTTGGGGGCTGCCCCTGAATTATGACATGGGATAATTTTTTGACGCTTCTCAAGCTTGGTCCCAAGAAGAAAGAATCGTTGTGTAGCTTTTAGCTGACCTACAATTAAAAACATATTATTCCATCAATGCAGTTGAGGCCGCAGACGCAGAAAACATTAGGCCTCTTAAAAAAGAAAGACATATCAAAGCTTTCCACATTATAGTTCTGTGAAGCCAATGCCGAACCAAGGGATTTTAGGCATCTTCGGAAGCCGCTACATTTTGACATGAGATAATGTTCTTAATATTTAGTTTAAAAAATATTTTGGGGTCCCTCCTCAAACTGGGCCCACTCCATACACCCTCTGTGTGAAGCCCCCATCATAAATGGGTTAGTTTGCATTGTAAACGTTGTGTACGGCGCTACTCAATCTCAACCCTTATTCAATTCATTCATGTGACGTAATAGTCAAAAAATGAAAAAAAAAAGTGACGTTAGATAGTAATAAAGGGAAATAATTGTACATTAGAAATAGACATATTTTAGATATAAAAACAATTTAAACAATATAAATATTACATTATATTGAGGTATCCATAATTATGGTTTAAAATTTAAATTATGGAACATAACACAGAATATTAATTGAACGATTTCTTTAAATATTTCTTTTATGATAGTTTCTCATTTAATAACAAATTGAACACCATAAATTTATTACGATACTGTGCGATATACATAGACCTATGAAACGACAATTTGCATTGGGATTTGCTTCAAAGAATATCACAGAATATTTGGGCGTATGATTTTGTGGTACCTCTCCTAAGATCGCTTTAATGATCTTATTAAAGATTGAGGCGGTCGAAAACAGTATTACATTGAGATTGCCATTTGGCATTCACGATCTTACCTGCTGTATGTTAGTGTGCGGTGTTTTGTCACCTCGGCACTAAACATATGGCTGGTCCAATGCCATTTCTGGCAGCCATGTTGAGACAATTCGTACTCGGCTGGCCAGTTGGTAGCCGGATCATGCATGTTAAGAAGAAAACAGTAAATGTTTCTGCCATCTTTGAATTGTTTAATCCGCCATGTTGGATGACAGACGGAAGTCGCGATGACAGACGGAAGTAGCGATGACAGACGGAAGTCGCGATGACAGACGGAAGTAGCGATGACAGACGGAAGTAGCGATGACAGACGGAAACCGGAACATATGATGTAAAATTTGTATTATAGATATTCGTTAATAATATTTTAATTAATTATGACCATTTTTAGGTTTAAAAAACACTGCACTGCTATTTCTGGCGCATTTAACACCGCCACTATTAAAACTTATAACTTAATAAAATAGATACATACTGGCACAGGAGGTACCATAATCAATATGATTTTCAGGCTATCCTGGTTTGGGAGACATACCATGGTCTTCGGGGAAAAGATCATTGCAATTCACCAGTCAGGATTTAGAAAAAAATTCCTTTTGCGTTGTGAAGTTACTGTGATCAATGAGAACTACCTGAGACCGTAGTATTCACAGCAGGCGGATGTGGACGGCACACAACACCTTCCACTCTGTCCCACTTTAAGCACACCTTCGCAGCCTGCTATTTTGGGCAGGGGGTTCAGGCACATTACACTCTACCTTCTGTCCGAATGGCAGGAAAAAAAAACCCTAGCCTTGCCATTCTGGCCGGTCAGCAGTGCACATACCCTGCTGGTCTAGGAAAATGCTACATTTCTTGTTTTCTGCCATGCCAGAAGATGTAGCGGGAACATTCACCCCGTTGATTTAGCGAAATTTATAAACAACATTACTTTTAAGGGGTGGGGCGGGGTGTAAAGATCGCATTCCCTGACAGGTGCTCAGGTAGCCCCTAGATCCCAGTAACGTCCCCGCAGTATTAGACCAGTAAATGTACATGCTTCAAATGTAAATAGAATGTATAGCTATGATTTCCATCATTAGTGAATATGTAGAATATTAATATCGATTCACAAGAACAATGTGTTTAAAGTCTATTTCTACATGGGCAAATTCAACTTGACTGACACTATTTTTAACAAGCACAATGTGTTTAAAGTCTATTTCTACATGGTCAAATTTAACTTCAGTGACACTATATTTAACATTTATTCTCTTGTCCCGGAAACAAAAATAAACAAGAAATCAATGATGATTACTTCATTGATTCAAGGTTTGTATGAATTTGATTGATTAGGGGGGATCTAACTTGGTGGTCCAGTCTTCCTCCCTCCCCCCCATCCCAACCTAGTTTCGTTCGCTTGACTTCCTGTAGGTCACTGATAGTAGTTGAGAAATCTGAAGTGTCCAGGACTATGCCAGTACTGCTCTCTCTCTCTCTCTCTCTCTCTCTGTCTTCATCTGTCTGTCTCTCTCTCTCTCTCTCTCACTTTCTCTATCTTACTTCCCCTCTCCCTGTATGCAGATAGAAAAAGAGTGTTCCCTGTGTTTGACTATCAGACTATAGGTCAAAAGGTTAACTTGACTCTCCTCCATCTGACTGCTCCTACTGAGTTAGTTTAAACTTATTTTTTACATAAGCTTTTAATTATCTTCACTTTCTGTGGGTTTGTTCTTAAATCTTGTAACTTACTTTAGGACCTTTTCCACTTTGTACACTTGTAGAGTCTACACGACATTCGACAATAAACGATTTTAAAAAGTCCGAGTCCATGAATTATCATTTTGTAGAATTACGAAGCGAATTACTTTTTATCAATTATTATAATTTGAAAACAAATCGCCTTGAGATTATCATGAACGAAAATAATTTTTTAAAATTTTAGAAATGTGAAATATCTCTAATGTATGCCAGCGATTTATAGTGAGGCTTCCTTATAGTCTTATAATGACTTGTCAAAACTGGGCGTGTGTATGTAACAATGGCTAGTTTAATTCACAAATAATACTTTACAATTTATGTATATATATATATATATATATATATATATATATATATATATATATATATATATATATCCCACCGGGCCCCAGCTTGAGGGGAGCCCCCAAAATTATTTTTTACATTAGATATTAAGTACATAAACTCATGTCATGGTATCGAATGTTAAAATGCAGGGCCCCCAAATCCTAGGTTCGGCAATGGCTTTACAATAGTCTATCTTCCTGCAAAGGCTTTGTAGGGTACAGCTAGTAAATAAATAATCTAAATGGAATTTCTTACAAAATTTATTTTACTGGTAGAAAAATATTTATGTATGTAAAGGAAAGTACAAAATTGGGATCATGGTGTGGGAGACCATCAAACAGTTTTAAAAAATCGCCTGGTACAGTAAGTAATATGCACACCATCACCTGGTACAGTAAGTAAGATGCACTCCATCACATGGTAAGTAAGTAAGATGCACATCATCCCCTGGTACAGTAAGTAAGATGCACACCATCACCTGGTAGTGTAAGTAAGATGTACACCATCAAATGGCACAGTAAATAAGATGCACACCATCAAATGGTACAGTAAGTAAGATGCACACCATCAAATGGCACAGTAAGTAAGATGCACACCATTAAATGGCACAGTAAGTAAGATGCACACCATCAAATGGTACAGAAAGTACGATGCACACCATCAAATGGTACAGTAAGTAAGATGCACACCATCATCTCCAATGTGTGCATGAAATTCTAACCGCACATTTTTAAATGACCACTTGTTTTTGTTTGTTCTTCTTCGTATTATTTTTTTTTATTATATTTTTTTTTTGTTTTTAATTAAACGGATGGTTCATTCTCCACGTATTGATTTAGCCACAGATAATCGTATTTTTTTTAAAATTTGAATGAAATATCGGAAGAGAAAGCTGGTATCGATTGTGCTTATGCAATCGAGTACACTATTTTATTAAATTAAAGTTCTGAATAGAAATGTGAACCGTCAGTCTGGATAAATCTACATAATACTCATTGGATGTAATATGAAGCAATACAGGATATTGTTCATCATTCACTGAGAGACTTATTAGTACTCATTGGATGTAATATAAAGTAATACAGGATATTGTTTTATCATTCACTGAGAGACTTATTTTTAAAAAAATAATTTACTTTCACTTTTCAAAATCGTTCATGTACAAGAGACACATTTCTAGCATTAAAAATATTCGATAATAAATACTTGTTTTATTACAGTCCATTTTTTCTCTATAATACAAACAAATGTTCTAACACAAGCACATGATCTAAGACAAGCACATTTTCTAACACAAACACATGTTCTGATACAAACACATATTCGAACACAAGCACATGTTCTAACACAAACACATGTTCTGATACAAACACACGTTCTAACACAAACACATGTTCTAACACAAGCACATGTTCTAACACAAACACATGTTCTAACACAAACACATGTTCTAACACAAACACATGTTCTAACACAAACACATTCATAAAAAGAAGTATATTTACGTGATGTGGTTTCGTATATTGGTGGGGAGGATGAGAGGGGGGGGGTACTTAACACTGCTGTACTCATTGACACAACTATATTTATCTACTGTATGTGTACATTGTTCTTTTTTTTTTCAATTTTTGTCGTATATTCATTCATTCAACAAACATACCGAATGTACGGCGTACCGATCTGCACTAATTCATCTACTACATCTTTACAAAACTTAGATTGATTCCTTCTCCCCCCTTCGCTTCAATCGGCAGGTTAAGTAGACACATTCAACTCATCTCTTACTCATTGATATAACATACTGTAACATCGTTAGTGGTATTATGTGATGGTATTATGTGAAGGTATTATGTGATGGTATTATGTGATGGTATTATGTGATGGTATTGTGTGATGGTATTGTGTGATGGTATTGTGTGATGGTATTGTGTGATGGTATGGTCTTTGAGGGGAGGGGGGGAAGGGGTCTGTCTCTTCAGTTTAAAATCTCGACGTTACAAAATAACCGTTTCCTTTCTGATTCTCAACAAGTAAACATTTCTTGCGTGCAAGAGAGCCAAGAATTTGTTTGGCAAAAATTGTCAGCTGTTTGGTTAGATAAATAAATAGTAAATCTCTTGGTCACTTGTATTAGCTGAGACACAAACGGAACTATTTAGGGATTATAGGTCTACTGGTGAAACCTTGTGACAGATGTCCCACTGTAACAGGACAAAAGTCCTACTGTAACAGGACAAATGTTCTGCTATAACAGACAATGTCACTTTGTGACAAATGTCCTACTGTAACAGGACAAAAGTCCTACTGTAACAGGACAAATGTTCTGCTATAACAGAAATTGCCACTTTGTGACAAATGTCCTACTGTAACTGACTTGTAACACTTTGTTACAACGCCCTGCTTTATTCTGTCAAATAACTTGTGCATCTAATTCGCTTTATTGAAAGAAAAAAAACTATTCGGGTGTGAGTTGATGGCGACACTTCAGCTGCCTAAAAATATTCCTTATGGGCTGTAGAGAAAATCAGTGTCACACGGACATGGAAAGTTAATTTTGCTCGCCATGTAGTACTTTAGTCAAGAGGAGCTTAAGATGTTTTGGTTTCTTCCTTTCAATATTTTTTCTGGTCAGATTCTTTTCCCTTGTGATTTTAGAACTTAGTTGTAAATAAATAATCATTGCAACTCAAGTTTCTTATAGTTCATTGTTGTTAGTGTTTTTTTTTTTATATTTCACTGCAACTCATGTATCTTATATTTCATTGCTATTCATGTATCGTATATTTCATTGCAACTCATGTTTCTTATATTTCACTGCAACTCATGTTTCTTATATTTCATTGCTATTCATGTTTCTTATTTTTCATTGCAACTCATGTATGTTATATTTCACTGCAACTCATGTTTCTTATATTTCACTGCAACTCATGTTTCTTATATTTCATTGCAACTCATGTTTCTTATATTTCATTGCAACTCATGTATCTTATATTTCATTGCTATTCATGTTTCTTATTTTTCATTGCAACTCATGTATGTTATATTTCACTGCAACTCATGTTTCTTATATTTCACTGCAACTCATGTTTCTTATATTTCATTGCAACTCATGTTTCTTATATTTCATTGCAACTCATGTTTGTTATATTTCACTGCAACTCATGTTTCTTTTATTTCACTGCAACTCATGTTTCTTATATTTCACTGCAACTCATGTTTGTTATATTTCACTGCAACTCATGTTTCTTATATTTCATTGCAACTCATGTTTCTTATATTTCACTGCCACTCATGTTAATTATATTTCACTGCAACTCATGTTTCTTATATTTCACTGCAACTTATGTTTCTTATATTTCACTGCAACTCATGTTTCTTATATTTCACTGCAACTCATGTTTCTTTTATTTCACTGCAACTCATGTTTCTTATATTTCACTGCAACTCATGTTTCTTATATTTCACTGCAACTCATGTTTCTTATATTTCACTGCAACTCATGTTTCTTATATTTCACTGCAACTCATGTTTCTTATATTTCACTGCAACTCATGTATCTTATATTTCACTGCAACTCATGTTAATTATATTTCACTGCAACTCATGTTTCTTATATTTCACTGCAACTCATGTTTCTTTTATTTCACTGCAACTCATGTTTCTTATATTTCACTGCAACTCATGTTTCTTATATTTCACTGCAACTCATGTTTCTTATATTTCACTGCAACTCATGTTTCTTATATTTCACTGCAACTCATGCTTCTTATATTTCATTGCAACTCATGTTTCTTATATTTCATTGCAACTCATGTATCTTATATTTCATTGCTATTCGTGTTTCTTATATTTCATTGCAACTCATGTTTCTTATATTTCATTGCAATCAGACAGTAAGCATCGTTGAAGTGATCATTCGTCTATTATGAAAACTCCGTAAAGCTAGTATTAAAACAATCTTATACAAATGTTATATGCACAAAATGTATTCTCTGTTTTTTTTATATTTCACTGCAACTCATGTATCTTATATTTCATTGCTATTCGTGTTTCTTATATTTCATTGCAACTCATGTATGTTATATTTCACTGCAACTCATGTTTGTTATATTTCACTGCAACTCATGTTTCTTTTATTTCACTGCAACTCATGTTTCTTATATTTCACTGCAACTCATGTTTCTTATATTTCATTGCAACTCATGTTTCTTATATTTCACTGCAACTCATGTATCTTATATTTCACTGCAACTCATGTATCTTATATTTCATTGCAATCAGACAGTAAGCAGCGTTGAAGTGATCATTCGTCTATTATGAAAATTCCGTAAAGCTAGTATTAAAACAATCTTATACAAATGTTATATGCACAAGATAAATTCTCTGTTGATATATTCCAATTAACAAGATGTGTGTGTTTATGTGTGCGTGTATGTCGTTAGGTAGTCTGTTTTTAAACCTACTCCAGCTACAATTGTATTTCCCTTATGATAAGTTTATTCTCATCCATCAGGCACATAGAAAGTTGTCTTACATAAATCGATACAACGTCTTCCATTCATCAAATCACATGAAGTGTTCCAATAATTTCTCCTCTCCTCAGTCCGGCGCCGCCAGTCCGGGGTCGATCGATCTAATATCAAGAAGTGCAGAACACAATCTATTTTAATCCTATCCGGCGTAAGATGGTGTGAGGGAGGGGGGGTAGGGCTCTCAATTTTAGTCAACAACCAAAACAAAAAAAATACAACTTACAACCTCGTGAAGTAATAATATACGCCATTAATGAATGAAAACAAACTTTGTATATTTAGGGGGAAAAAAATAAATTAAGGTTGGGGGGGGGGGAGGAAAAGTATGCTGCTCTCAGGGTCAGAGTATGTGTGTGGAAATGGAAGAAAAAAAAAAGGGTCAACAGCATTAGAAATGTTTCAATCGATCTTGTGAGCACGAGTAAATCAATCAATACTTCTGTCGATGCAGATTCTTTACGTAATTACCTACAGGGCAGATAAATGAAGAGACCACAGTGTATGGTCATTTAGAAAAGATGTTTGGACTATTTACACCATTTATTTATTTCACTTAGGTCGACACCTATGTATGGTCACAGAAAAGATGTTAGAGCAATTAAGATGTATTTACTTGATCGACCCCTCGATATGACCATAGAATTGTACAAAAATAGATTTCATGAAGTCTTTGACCATAGAGTTGTACAAAATACATTTCATCAAGTCTTTGACCATAGAGTTGTACAAAATACATTTCATCGTCTTTGATCATAGAGTTGTACAAAATACATTTCATCAAGTCTTTATACCTATAAGGTCAATAAGGAAACATTCATTGGTAATGTTGTAATAGTTACAAAATACTGTACTTGAACTTGTGTAAGGGGAATAACTCAACAATTCTTTAGTCGCGTGTGATAAAGTAACATTCGGAAAAGGAAAACCTTTCACATCCCTCTGTTTACCATCATCACTCTGTGTACCATCATAACTCTGTTTACCATCATCACTCTGTGTACCATCATCACTCTGTGTACCATCATCACTCTGTTTACCATCTCACTCTGTGTACCATCAAAACTCTGTGTACCATCATCACTCTGTGTACCATCATAACTCTGTGTACCATCATCTCTCTGTGTACCATCATCACTCCATGCACCATCATCTCTCTGTGTACCATCATAACTCTGTGTACCATCATCTCTCTGTGTACCATCATCACTCTATGTACCATCATCTCTCTGTGTACCATCATCACTCTATATACCATCATCACTCTATGTACCATCATCTCTCTGTGTACCATCATCACTCTATGTACCATCATCTCTCTGTGTACCATCATAAATCTGTGTACCATCATCTCTCTGTGTACCATCATCACTCTGTGTACCATCATAACTCTGTGTACCATCATCACTCTGTGTACCATCATAACTCTGTGTACCATCATCTCTCTGTGTACCATCATCACTCTATGCACCATCATCTCTCTGTGTACCATCATCACTCTATGTACCATCATCTCTCTGTGTACCATCATCACTCTATATACCATCATCACTCTATGTACCATCATCTCTCTGTGTACCATCATCACTCTGTGTACCATCATCACTCAATGTACCATCATCACTCTATGTACCATCATCTCTCTGTGTACCATCATCACTCTATATACCATCATCACTCAATGTACCATCATCACTCTATGTACCATCATCTCTCTGTGTACCATCATCACTCTATATACCATCATCACTCTATGTACCATCATCTCTCTGTGTACCATCATCACTCTATGTACCATCATCTCTCTGTGTACCATCATCACTCTATGTACCATCATCTCTCTGTGTACCATCATCACTCTATGTACCATCATCTCTCTGTGTACCATCATCACTCTATGTACCATCATCTCTCTGTGTACCATCATCTCTCTGTTGTGTACCATCATCAATCTGTATACCAAATGCAACAAATTAATCTATTTCTGCCCAATTAAATGTAAAATGTCATTTGTTGCGATCATGCTAACCTTTAACTTTGTATTTGAATCTTAATTCATATAAAACTTAGCAAAGTTTTTTCACACATTTAACTTAAAACAAACAATCTCCACTAAATCTTTCATCTCGAGTTGTCCTCTCCTAATTCTCTACAAGAGACACATTTATTTTGTACTTCATTCATTTCACTTGATTTCTTCTTTCTCTTCATCCTTTAGATTCATTGATTTTGTGGCCAATATTATTTTAATGTGAATTGATTGCACTTTTTTTTTAACGAAACTTGAAAAACAAAAAAAAACTTTCATTCATTGAAAGCTGCAATCGTGGCTAGGCTAGGAATCGCCAGAACGGACTTTAATGAATGCAGAGGCTCATTCGCTTGACCGAGTAAGAAGGCCAATAGGCAGGTAGAGTGCAATTTCCTCACGGATTCGAAACATCGATCATTTGATATTGAACTCAGATTGGAAATAACCGTTCCAGGTTTGTCCACTTTATTTGCAGGCTAGGTGAAGTACCGCGGTGGAAGTATGTGTTAGTGAGGATAGATGATTTTATGTAGGACTCTGATAGTCTGGTACAATGATAAATATAGGACTGTGATAGTCTGGGACATGGAAAATATAGGACTCCGATAGTCTGGTACAATGAAATATATAGCACTTTGATAGTCTGATACTATGAAATATATAGCACTTTGATAATCTGGTACAATGAAATATGTAACACTTTGATAGTGTGGTACAATGAAATATATAGCACTTTGATAGTGTGGTACAATGAAATATATAGTATAGAACTCTGATAGTCTAATACAATGAAGAGTATATAACTCTGATAGTCTGATACAATGAAGAGTATAGAACTCTGATAGTCTGATACAATGAAGAGTTTAGAACTCTGATAGTCTGATACAATGAAGAGTTTAGAACTCTGATAGTCTGATACAATGAGGAGTATAGAACTCTGATAGTCTGACACAAGTATACACACAGTATTGTGATACACCTAGTAAAAATGTACCATAGCGTACATACATGTACATGTTCAAAGAAATCGTCCACATTTGGTACAACTATAACCAAGAATTAGGTCGAATTTATAAAAAAATTTGAATCAACATTAGAACAGATTCTAGACTTTGTTATTCTATAAAATAAACTCAATTTGTTTTATTTGTGTGGGTTTTTTTTTCATGTGTCTAGTGATGAAATTGTTAAGGGCTCGTCCATAAATTACGTCAACAATTTGGGGGTGGGGGGGGACTGGAAAATGTTTACGGTTGTTGACATGGGGGAGGGGAGTGGAGATTTTTTTGACGGCAACTTTTTCATTATTTTTGGTGTTATATTTTGTGCAATTATAAATTTTAAATTTGAAAAAAAAAATATGGTAAAATATATAGTACAGCGTACTTGTTTATATTAATTAACCCCCTTTGGGCTTTTTTTTTAGCCATTATTATTTGGAAAAAATAATTACATTTTGAAATGACCTAACATGTTTATCAGTGAGTGTGTGTTCTGTCAGATTTTTCTATCGGCACAGTGCACATTCAGCAATCTTATATTGGTACAATATGTTTGAAGATGTACGACCCATTTGGCTGTACATCCCCCCCCCTTCCCTTCACTTCCATCGATAACGTTTACATTTAATTTATGTTAGTTCATATACAAATATTATAAACACAACATTTTTCTACTCTTTGTCCAGATCTTCAATCAAATTAAAGAACCCATTGTGACCGATCCGTGGTTATAGATCTACATCTGTGGTCTGTCGTGAACACATATCGGGTAGTGTACAGGCACACATTTAAGCTGAAATCATAGTGTTTGATAAGTACATAAAGTACTATGAGTTGCTTACACAAATGAATTTTAATTTTGTTTAAACTACCTCTGTAAAAGGGAAGAAAAAATGGACCCATTCAGTGGATTAAGAACCATTTTGTAGCCTTTCCATTATGATAAAAATAAAGTATTATCAGTTGTACACAGGCCCGTAGCTTGCGAGAGGCCAGGGAGTTCTACTATGTAACATTTATTTCCCCCCCTCCTATTGACCTGGCTCCTGCTGTAGAATTTTCACGCTACTGGACTGGTTGTACATGTAACATTGAAAGGTAACACATACACTAGAGGTGGACATCAACGGCAGCAACAGTGAATGCTTAATGCATCTTGAAATAACTGAAATCTACAATAAGATATGTCAGAGTACGCAGGTCGTAACTTAATCTGTAGCAACCAATTGAATACCTTTAAATAATTTCTCATGTGTGTGCATGCTGAGATGTCGGTCAAGATTGTTGTCAATGATTGACTAAGTCAGCAAGTCGCTCCAAAGTAAGGACATATATAAAAACAACACAGCTAAGATGCGAAGAATTTACAAGTGGCCATTCAGAGTGTTCAAAATAATGGAATGAAACCATGACTACAGACAATGATACAAGATGGATGTCGCAAAACTGTTCTTGGAAGATAGAAAGACGTGTGAGAATACTACATATCGAACAGGCCATATAAGAAGGAAATGATCTTACACGCTAATTAAATATGAAATGTGTAGTCTAAAGATGTTTTATAATGATGAGAATTTTACGTTTCTCAGAACGGTGTGTAGGAGAGGTGGGTGGGGGGGGGGGGCAAAAAATACTGACACAGGGCACAACAATAGCTAGTTACGGCTCGGCGGATGTAATTGATAACCGGATTGTCAAACACATTTCATGGAAGAGCCACATTCTGTTATATAATATTTGAAGGCTGGAGATGTGTTGTAGTTACTTGTTTTTGTAAAATAAACTCATTATATGTACAAGTCAAATTAGATTTCAATTATTATAATCAGCGGGCGGAGCTGGAAGTTTGTTACTTTACTTTATATTTGAAAGGGGGAGGGGGGATTTTTATATTTATACTTTTTTGTGTATAAGTTTGTATTTAAAGGGGGGGGGTAAAAATTTACGTAATTTTACTAGAGGGGTAACAGAAAGTTTAACAGTTGTTGACAGGGGGTGGGGTCTAAAAAGTGCTAAAATTTGTTGACGTAATTTATGGACGAACCCTAAAATGAATTATGAATATTACATTAATGTTTATAAAGTCAGACAATGTAACATGCATTAAATCAAAATATTTTGTTCTTTTTTATAAAAATTGAACATTTTAATATAAGTTTTAAGATTTAAACAATGTAGGACGTATCAGTTATCTCACAGAAATCTGACCCAGTTTTTGTATTTGCTTTTTGTTCAGTTGTTAGTCATGTTTTGGCGTGTACATCAGAACAAAGTTGACTTGTAGCATTCATTGACCAACGTAAACTTGTCTGTTTTATAAGTGCAAAAGTTCAAGGTGGCCTGATTTCTAGGGAGCGACCGATATGCCTTTTTACCGATAGTCCGATACCGATATTTTTCCCCAGTATTTTGCCGATACCGATACCGATATTTTGCTATTAATGAAAGGGTGTCTTGCAGATGAAGAAGATTGGAAAAACAAAAGATTTGAAGAGACAGACCGGAAGACCGAAATCAGAAACACAAACCATGCCTGCATAATCTCAGAAATCTGCATGTTTATTGTTTAAAATTAAACTTATAACAAACAATTTGTTGTTTTTACTTTTTACTTGTACACAAACAGAAAAGTAAGATAAAGCTGTAAATAATTAATGTTAAACTAAAAAAGTAAAAATGTATTAATTGTTAATTGTAACTTCACTAACTTGTGAAAGTTGTGATGTATTAAAATAATTTTCTTCGTTGATCTTTGTAATTTTTACTAAATTTACTTGTAGCAGATTTTTTAAAAAGTTTGAAAAATTAGAAACACTTAATTATATCAGTAAATCACTTCACTCAGTTGAACAGTTAACTGGAAGTCTGTAAGTATACCAGATAGAGTTACTAGATTTGTGAAAAAAAAAAAAAACAATGTATCGGCAGCCAAAAAACGGCCGGTCCGATAGTTAACCCATAGTGAACCCATATCGGTTCGACTATCGGTTGCTCCCTACAACAATCGGCCGATCAGATATTAACCGATAGTGCCAATATCGGTCCGATACCGATACCGATCCGATTATCGTTCGCTCCCTACTGATTTCCCATTTGTGTTTCCATATTTATTATGATATTGAAATATTTTGGTGTGTTGTCAGTTGATATAATGTGACTGACTTAATTTGTTTTAAAGAAAGATGGATATTTGGGTTTAGTGTATTTTAGTACTACGGAAGTGGGTGAGTAGGTAGGAGACATGCATTTAGTCTACAGCTAGTAGTACTAAATGTGATACTATGTAATACTGGGCACACAGAGTTCAGACACAATAACAGACACTCACATAGTATTATAATTATATCTCTATAAAACACTGTTTTGATTTTAGTAATGAAAAAGAGAGGCTATTCGTGAAGAATGAGGGGGCAATAAAAGTCAGGTTATCAAGATGCCATAATTAAGAAAGAAGTGTGCAAAATTGTGAAGCTATTTATAGTTTTCTACAGACTAGCCAAGCTAGGCAAAAGTGTGTAACAAATAAACTATTTTTTTTCCACTAAAAAGTGTAATTTTTAAAACTATATTTTTTTAAAGCTTCTATTAACATGCACTATAAAGTATCTTAATAAAATAATTGCGATAGTGATTCTGCGTTAAATCGAAAGTAAAGAATCAATACAACAGTATTCCAGTTTAAAATACAATCATGAAAAATTAGATCTGCCCGAAACCAAAAATAACCTAGCCTACCGATCAAGCCTAAAGGGATATAACTCTAAGCAAAGCTTTTGCAGAGTACAACTAGTAGAATAAATAATACTTTATCAGATCATACAAATATGTATATAAATTATCACTACTAGAAATAAAAGCGTGTGTTTAATACAATATACTGGACTAAATATCTCATACAATAGTTGATTAATAGCAATACATAATGTATACATATATGAGCATATGTTATTAATTAGGAATAACATAAACAATAACGGTTTTGACAGTTTATCCTGAGTAGAGCTTGAGGGTTAACATGTTATACATGACGATTGAAATGACGAATCACATGACGAATGACATGACATGACGAATGACATGAAGTAAACAGTTTCTACTCTATTAAATCTCCAGCTTTGTCGGTACAAAGAGATGGGTACTTGGTACTTATTTTTACCAAGAACCTGCATTCGAGTTTACTCAAGTACATTATTGGAGTACTTGTACGTTTATTGTGGTTACTTGTACTTGTATTAGTACCCAGGGCTGGATTCCAACAGCTATTGACGCTACAGACTAAGATACAGAACAAATATTTGGCTGTTGTTTTGATGACAGGCGATAAACCCAAAGCCTACTTGCTTCTTGGGTACTTCTACTCATACTTACATATTGGATACGTGTACTCATACTTACATCTTAGGTACTTGTATTCATACTTACATATTGGGTACTTGTAATCTTACTTACATCTTGGGTACTTGTTTTCATACTTACATCATGGGTACTTGTTTTCATACTTACATCTTAGGTACTTGTACTCATAGTAACATCTTCGGTACTTGTACTCATAGTAACATCTTCGGTACTTGTACTAATACTTACATCTTAGGTACTTGTTCTCATACTTACATCTTAGGTACTTGTAATCATACTTAATCTTCGGTACTTGTACTCATACTTACATCATGGGTACTTGTACTCATACTTACATCTTAGGTACTTGTACTCATACTCACATCTTCGGTACTTGTACTCATACTCACATCTTCGGTACTTGTACTCATACTTACATCTTAGGTACTTGTACTCATACTTACATCTTCGGCACTTGTACTCATACTTACATCTTCGGCACTTGTACTCATACTTACTTACTGGGTACTTGTACTTATACTTTCATCTTGGGTACTTGTACTCATACTTTTATCTTGGGTACTTGTACTCGTACTTGAATCTTGAATACGTGTACTCATACTTGTAAGTACTTAGAACATCTCTGGTGTCAGAATTTAAAAAGTTTCAAGTGTCACGTGGCACCTAGACTTCCTGGGCATCTGTGTGTAGAATACTAACCACTACTAGGTAAACTCTGGACGCACTAATATATCCCAGATAGAATTCGACTCGTCTGTGCTGCAAGTGAATTAGAATAAGTAAAAGTTACCCTAGTTTACTTCTGCCGAACTAAATAATCACTACCAGATGACATGTGTCACGTGTCATCTACTATTCACCAAATCAAAATAGCATTGAGTCGTTGTAAGTGTACTAATCACCAGATATACCCATCTGAGTTTATTTCTATAAGATGACCTCGGGTCATAAATGGTGAGAACTCGTGTAACTCATCAGGAAATAAAATGTTTCACAGCAGTTTGTGTTCTTTTGAAGGATTATTTTCATATTAATCAAGAGACAAGATGAAGATTATATTCATATTAATCCAGAGGCTGAGTGGATAACAAGCCTTTGTGTGTAATGGCAATGATGGGAAGAGAGAGAGAGAGAGAGAGAGAGAGAAAGAGAGAGAGAGAGAGAGAGAGAGAGAGAAAGAGAGAGAGAGAGAGAGAGAGAGAGAGAGAGAATACAGATTTAAGGGAGGGGGGGAGCATGAAGGAAACGTCTTATTAAACATAATTATAATTAATCAACAACAAAATGACGCCATCTGTCTGCTGCTTCATTTTTTTCTTACTTGTATTTTCTTTCTCTCTTGGTCTATCAAGTCATAGCTGTCCAGCTTCTGATTCAATATTTATTTTATTACAAAACAGATAGATAGATAGATAGATAGATAGATAGATAGATAGACAGACAGACAGACAGACAGATAGATAGATAGATAGATAGATAGATAGATAGATAGATAGATAGATAGATAGATAGATAGATAGATAGATAGATAGATAGATAGATAGATAGATAGATAGATAGATAGATAGATAGATAGATAGATAGATAGATAGATAGATAGATAGATAGATAGATAGATAGATAGATAGATATATTCTTTGTTGACAGACCTGAACTGAGACAAGTGACAGACCTGAACTGAGACAACTGACAAACTTGAACTGAGACAACTGACAGACCTGAACTGAGACAACTGACAGACCTGAACTGCGACAACTGACAGACCTGAACTGAGACAACTGACAGACCTGAACTGAGACAACTGACAGACCTGAACTGAGACAACTGACAGACCTGAACTGAGACAACTGACAGACAGGAACTGAGACAACTGACAGACCTGAATTGAGACAACTGTCAGACCTGAACTGAGACAACTGAGAGACCTTAAAGACAAGATGTTGGCGTAACATTGGGATATCATTGTTTTAACATTATTTGTGCAATGCATAAAATGAATATCAGATAATATTTTGCAGTTTTAATATAGATAGAAAAATAGGTAGACAGACAGAAAAACAGATAGATAGATAGATAGATAGATAGATAGATAGATAGATAGATAGATAGATAGATAGATAGATAGATAGATATATTCTTTGTTGTCCCATAAGGATGAGAAGTATTTAACTTGATCGAACTAACTGAATCCTGTAACCATTAATTAGGACAGTTTGATGGCGTCCATTGTACATCAACATTATAACCAAGTATCCGATGACCATCAACATTAGAACCAAGTATCCGATGACCATAATGGAGGCACCACTGGGGGGGGGGCATTGGCAAGCGGCGCTGTTCAGGCTGGAACCAGTGCCCTGCATTAAGCTTAAGGACTTAACAGCCTACAAAGCCACCATAAAACATGATCGAACTTTGAATAAAACTTTCTCTGACCCGAAGGAGAACTTGGTCAACCAGAGCCACTACCTCTAACTCTCAACGAGGTCAAGATTTATCAACACAACTAGTTTCTATACAGTTTATATGACAAATACTGGCCACTGGCCATTTTTTACAGGCTAACGTGTCGACCTACATTTGCAGAGATCACAGACCACGTGACAGTGAACGGATTTACTAGTGGCAAGGTTCAGCATCACCTTCATTAGGAAGTACCTGTCAGCCAGGGACGGCTACAGCAGGACTATCCCGGACAGCCACAATGGTGGCTAGACTGACATTTGTGACATATTTCACAGACTAATGTCCAGTGTGGCTACTGTGACATATCTCACAGACTCATGTCCAGTGTGGCTACTGTGACATATTTCACAGAATAATGTCCAGTGTGGCTACTGTGACATATTTCACAGAATAATGTCCAGTGTGGCTACTGTGACATATCTCACAGACTAATGTCCAGTGTGGCTACTGTGACATATCTCACAGAATAATGTCCAGTGTGGCTACTGTGACATATCTCACAGACTAATGTCCAGTGTGGCTACTGTGACATATTTCACAGAATAATGTCCAGTGTGGCTACTGTGACATATCTCACAGACTAATGTCCAGTGTGGCTACTGTGACATATCTCACAGAATAATGTCCAGTGTGGCTACTGTGACATATCTCACAGACTAATGTCCAGTGTGGCTACTGTGACATATTTCACATAATAATGTCCAGTGTGGCTACTGTGACATATTTCACAGACTAATGTCCAGTGTGGCTACTGTGACATTCTCACAGACTAATGTCCAGTGTGGCTACTGTGACATATCTCACAGACTAATATCCAGTGTGACTACTGTAACATATCTCACAGACTAATGTCCAGTGTGGCTACTGTGACATATTTCA
Organism: Bulinus truncatus; assembly: GCA_021962125.1. NCBI lineage: Eukaryota > Metazoa > Mollusca > Gastropoda > Planorbidae > Bulinus > Bulinus truncatus. The sequence continues at coordinate 196,069 of JAGDYQ010000172.1, read as the reverse complement.
CAGACTAATATACAGTGTGGCTACTGTGATATATTTCACAGACTAATGTCCAGTGTGGCCACACCTCCAAATTTCACCTAATTTATTTTCCTTCCATACTTCATTTATGTTTTTTTTTGTAAAAAAAATTCCCGGTCCTTATTACTAGCAGACGATAATTTCATCAGGTTTATGGCGCATAAAGCGAAAAGCGGAAATTGCAAGAGATTCACGTGATCATTCGGGCAAGCAGCCAATACACCCCTTTATATATAATGGACTCGTCCAGCGTCGCCATTGCTAGTCATTATTGGAGTTCGTTTGTTATTGTGTTTTTAAGCCGGTAAATGAAATCTATGACTGAATCTGGCCAATTAATTGTTGCCTTCTTATTTAAAAAAAAAAATCTTTTTTGTTCTGCTTTTTTTAGTATACACATATTTTGAGTCATATTGAGTGCAGTGATTCAATGAAGTATTAATACCAGCACTTCTAGCGAATAGACTGAAATGCTGACGGATGTAGACTGAATAATTGACAGACATATAAACACACATGTAGAAAGACAGGTTGAATTGAGAGAAAAACAGATAGACTGACATCTAGATGAACCATTAAACTGATAGACAGTCAGATAGCTTTACAAATAGAATAGCAGATATTCTGGCAGATATACTAGCAGATACACTAGTTGATAAACTGGTAGATAGACTGGCAGATATACTAGTAGATATACTGTCTGATAGATTGGCAAATAAACTGAAGATAGACTGGTAGATGTACTGGCAGATATTCTGGCAGATATACTGGCGAATAGACTGGTAGATAAACTGGCAGATAGACTGGCAAATGTATACGCTTCTTGGAAGGCAGTATAGATCATGACTTTGTTTTGACAAGCAATAAACCAACATTATAATTTTAAAATATGAACAACTGTTCCTAATCTCCTTTTTGTATATAACACTGATAAACAAGTTTTGGATTTCTTATATGTCATTAACGTTTTCGGAATCAGTTTTTGATGCTGATTTTGAATCTGTAAATCATTTTGCTCTATCAGCTCAAATTATTAAGATATTGCCGAACAAAGTTTTGTATGCGCCGAAACAGGAATAGACTGCTGACAGCATAATTTTATGCACACAAACGCGCGCACCTGCACGTACACACATGTTCACAAACACACATACCTCGTAATTATATACGTATATTGGCAATGTTCTTTTTTTTCTGATGATGTCAGATGTTTGTAGGGTGAGTGTTGATTTGCAGTTGTGTTATGAATTGCGCATTGTCTTAGAATTTGATTACGTTGCAGTTTCAGACTTCATAAAAGGAGCAGTGAATGTGGCGATTGCAAGTTGTTTAAAATATGGCGACCAGAGGATGCGTAAATTCACCGGATCTGTTTTGCTATGTGTGCGGCTTTTTCACAAACAAGTCTCATCAGAAGACTTTCACGCCGTTACTGAAGAAAGCTTATCAACTTTATTTTGACTCAAAGGTGGATTGTGGTAAGTCGTGGGCACCACAGTTCATCTGTTCGACATGTTCATGCAACTTGCATGGTTGGATGAGGAAGGCAAAGAAAAACAACCACATGGCATTCGGAGTTCCTATGATATGGCGTGAGCAAAGCAACCACTCCACAGATTGTTATTTTTGTTTGGCAAACATCAATGGAATTTGTTATAAAACTCGTACAACTGTCAATTACCCAAACGTTCCATCAGTTTCAAAACCAATTCCACGCGATCCTGTCATTTGTCCAGTACCACAATCGCCTGTAGAATACACAATAGACGAAGAGAAGGATGAAGAAAGTGATGTTCCATCTTGTGCCGATGACTCAGACACTGACTACAAAGCTGCCGGAGAAGGAATTCATTTGATGAATTATGCTGAACTTTGCGACATTGTGCGAGATCTGGCGCTAACAAAATGCCAAGCTGAACTTCTTGGTTCACGGTTAAATGAATTTAATTTGCTTTGCACCAGGTACAGCTACAGCAAACTTTCGTCACAGGCATAAACAGCTTGTTCAATACTTTGATGTGACTGGCAGTATTTGCCACTGCACAGATGTTGACGGACTTATGAGAAGTCTTGGTGTCGAACACATTGTTGAAGATTGGCGACTGTTCATTGACTCGTCAAAGACTAGCTTAAAAGCAGTATTGTTGAACAATGGAAACAAATATACTTCAGTACCAGTTGGATATTCTGCCCACATGACAGAGACATATGAAAACATGTCGGAACTGTTGGAAACAATACGTTATCGCGTGTACAACTGAAATATCTGCGGCGATCTAAAAGTAATAACTATTTTGATGGGAATGCAGACAGGGTACACGAAGTACATGTGCTTCATATGCGAATGGGACAGCCGAGATAAGAAGCACCACTATACAAAAAAGAATTGGTCGATCAGAGACAGAATGCAACCAGGAAACAAAAACGTTCTTCATCAACCGTTGGTTGATCGTGACAAAATTCTCATGCCACCGCTTCATATAAAATTAGGACTGATGAAGAACTTTGTCAAGGCATTAGACAGCAAATCGGATGCATTTATATACCTCTGCAACAAGTTTCCAGAAATCAGTTATGCTAAAGTCAAGGAAGGTATTTTCATAGGTCCACAAATAAGAAAAATCATGGCCGATGAAGACTTTCAAAACACTTTAAGCCATCTTGAAAAAGATGCGTGGGTGTCATTCAAGTAAGTCGTAACCAATTTTCTTGGAAATAAGAAGTCTGTCGACTATGAAACAGTTGTAAAGAAATGCATTAGTGCCTACAAACACCTGGGATGCAATATGTCTCTGAAAATTCATTTACTCGATTCACATCTAGACTTCTTCCCAGAAAACCTAGGCGCAGTAAGCGATGAACATGGCGAACGCTTCCACCAGGACATTTCTGTGATGGAGTCACGCTACCAGGGCCGGTGGAGTGCAGCGATGTTAGCTGACTACTGTTGGACTCTACACCGCGACTTGCCAAGTACTCAGTACAAGCGGAAGTCCACAGCCAAGAAATCCAAACCATGAACATTTTAAACATTTTACACATGCATTTGACTTTAAATGGAATATATTTTTTACATATAATATTATTAGTTAGAACTGATTTCTTTTACATATAATTTTATTAGTTAGAACTGATTTCATGCTTGTGTTTAATATTTTTTTACATTAACTGCAAAAGAATATATATGGTTTAAAAATTTCATTTTTATACATATTGGAGTATTATAACTATAATAAAAAAAATTAAGATTGCGGATTTCTTAAAATTGGAGGCTGATAGAGACAAATGGTTTGCATATTCGAAATCAGCGTGTGTAAATTGAGAATGATTAGATGATGGGTACCAAGAAATCCACTAAAAATTATTTTTTGTTTTCCAGTGTAATCATAATATTTATACCTTATGTAATCTAGTCATGAATGTTCATGAGAGTGTTATTCTTTGTGATATTTCTGTTTATCAATATGTGAGTTGATACGGGTATTTTATTTTATGTGGTAATGTATCTCACATACCTGCTTTTGTGTAAATGTGTTTTATTGTGCGTATTTGTTTATGGTCCTTTATTTTCTGTGCGCGTTAATGCTAATTGTATTTCTGTATGTGTGGACTTGATTGTGGCGCTCCTGTGTTCTATTTATTACGTGTGTTATCATGTCGTAGTGAATCTGTTAATGTTAATCGCGCTGTGTGTGTGTGTGTTTGTTAACGGTATAACAGGGTCAACATAAATGTATGCCTATGTCAATGCAGGTGAGTATTACTGTAATGGTGAGCTTTAAAGTAAATGTGGCAGTCTTGAGAGTTTGTTTGTGTGTGAGCGACTAATCCCTTAGTTAGCAACAGTAATTAAGTGACTATTCCCCTAGTTAGTCAAAAGTAATTAAGTTACTATTCCCTAGTTATTCAACAGTTACTAAGTGACTATTTCCCTAGTTAGTCAACAATAATTAATACCATTTTTTTTTCATAAAGAAGTAGGGAAAAAGCCATTTACGCCCCTGCTTCAACCAAATCAACTACACTAATTGTTCGACCAAAACAACTTCACTAACTGTTCGACCAAATCAACTAAACTAACTGTTCGACAAAATCAACTACACTAACTGTTCGACCAAAACAACTACACTAACTGTTCGACCAAATCAACTACACTAACTGTTCGACCAAATCAACTACACTAACTGTTCGACCAAATCAACTACACTAACTGTTCGACCAAATCAACTACACTAACTGTTCGACCAAATCAACTACACTAACTGTTCTACCAAATCAACTATACTAACTGTTCGACCAAAAAAACCACACTAACTGTTCGACCAAATTAACTACACTAACTGTTCGACCAAATAAACTACACTAACTGTGCGAACAAATCAACTATACTAACTGTTCGACCAAATCAACTACACTAACTGTTCGACCAAATCAACTACACTAACTGTTCGACCAAATAAACTACACTAACTGTTCAAACAAATCAACTACACTAAATGTTCGACCAAATCAACTGTACGTATGTTGGACCAAATCAACTACACTAACTGTTCGAACAAATCAACTGTACGTATGTTGGACCAAATCAAATACACTAACTGTTCGAACAAATCAACTACACTAACTGTTCGAACAAATCAACTGTACGTATGTTGGACCAAATCAACTACACTAACTGTTCGAACAAATCAACTACACTAACTGTTCGACCAAATCAACTAGACTAACAGTTCGAACAAATCAACTACACTAACTGTTCGACCAAATCAACTACACTAACTGTTCGAACAAATCAACTACACTAACTGTTCGAACAAATCAACTACACTAACTGTTCGTCCAAATCAACTGTACGTATGTTGGACCAAATCAACTACACTAACTGTTTGAACAAATCAACTACACTAACTGTTCGAACAAAGCAACTACACTAACAGTTCGACCAAATCAACTACACTAACTGTTCGAACAAATCAAATACACTAACTGTTCGACCAAATCAACTACACTAACAGTTCGAACAAATCAACTACACTAACTGTTCGAACAAATCAACTGTACGTAAGTTGGACCAAATCAACTACACTAACTGTTCGCCCGAATCAACTACACTAACTGTTCGAACAAATCAACTACACTAACTGTTCGACCAAATCAACTACACTAACTGTTCGAACAAATCATCTACACTAACTGTTCGACCAAATCAACTATATGTATGTTGGACCAAATCAACTACACTAACTGTTCGAACAAATCAACTACACTAACTGTTCGTCCAAATCAACTGTACGTATGTTGGACCAAATCAACTACACTAACTGTTTAAACAAATCAACTACACTAACTGTTCGAACAAATCAACTACACTAACTGTTCTACAAATTCAACTACACTAACTGTTCGAACAAATCAACTACACTAACTGTTCAACCAAATCCACTGTACGTATGTTGGACCAAATCAACTACACTAACTGTTCGCCCGAATCAACTACACTAACTGTTCGAACAAATCAACTACACTAACTGTTCGACCAAATCAACTACACTAACTGTTCGAACAAATCATCTACACTAACTGTTCGACCAAATAAACTGTATGTATGTTGGACCAAATCAACTACACTAACTGTTCGAACAAATCAACTACACTAACTGTTCGACCAAATCAACTACACTAACTGTTCAAACAAATCAACTACACTAACTGTTCGAAAAAATCAACTACACTAACTGTTCGACAAAATCAACTGTACGTATGTTGGACCAAATCAACTACACTAACTGTTCGAACAAATCAACTACACTAACTGTTCGACCAAATAAACTGTACGTATGTTGGACCTAATAGACTACACTAACTGTTCGAACAAAACAACTACACTAACTGTTCGACCAAATCAACTACACTAACTGTTCGAGCTAATCAACTACACTAACTGTTCGACCAAATCAACTACACTAACTGTTCGACCAAATCCACTACACTAACTGTTCGACCAAATCAACTGTACGTATGTTCGACCAAATCAACTACACTAACTGTTCGACAAATCAACTACACTAACTGTTCGACAAATTCAACTACACTAACTGTTCGAACAAATCAACTACACTAACTGTTCAACCAAATCCACTGTACGTATGTTGGACCAAATCAACTACACTAACTGTTCGAACAAATCAACTACACTAACAGTTCGACCGAATCAGCTGTACGTATGTTGGACCAAATCAACTACACTAACTTTTCGAACAAATCAACTACACTAACTGTTCGAACAAATCAACTACACTAACTGTTCGAACAAATCAACTACACTAACTGTTCGTCCAAATCAACTGTACGTATGTTGGACCAAATCAACTACACTAACTGTTCGAACAAATCAACTACACTAACTGTTCGACCAAATAAACTGTACATATGTTGGACCAAATCAACTACACTAACTGTTCGAACAAATCAACTACACTACCTGTTCGACCAAATCAACTACACTAACTGTTCGAACAAATCAACTACACTAACTGTTCGACCAAATCAACTACACCTAACTGTTCGAACAAATCAACTACACAAACTGTTCGAACAATTCAACTGTACGTATGTTGGACCAAATCAACTACACTAACTGTTCGCCCGAATCAACTACACTAACTTTTCGACCAAATCAACTACACTAACTGTTCGAACAAATCAACTACAATAACTGTTCGACCAAATAAACTGTACATATGTTGGACCAAATCAACTACACTAACTGTTCGAACAAATCAACTACACTAACTGTTCGACCAAATCAACTACACTAACTGTTCGAACAAATCAACTACACTAACTGTTCGACCAAATCAACTACACTAACTGTTCGAACAAATCAACTACACTAACTGTTTGACCGAATCAGCTGTACGTATGTTGGACCAAATCAACTACACTAACTGTTCGCCCGAATCAACTACACTAACTTTTCGACCAAATCAACTACACTAACTGTTTGAACAAATCATCTACACTAACTGTTCGACCAAATCAACTGTATGTATGTTAGACCAAATCAACTACACTAACTGTTCGAACAAATCAACTACACTAACTGTTCGACCAAATCAACTACACTAACTGTTCGAACAAATCAACTACACTAACTGTTCGAAAAAATCAACTACACTAACTGTTCGACCAAATCAACTGTACGTATGTTGGACCAAATCAACTACACTAACTGTTCGAACAAATCAACTACACTAACTGTTCGACCGAATCAACTGTACGTATGTTGGACCAAATAAACTACACTAATTTTTCGAACAAATCAACTACACTAACTGTTCGACCAAATCAACTACACTAACTGTTCGAACAAATCAACTACACTAACTGTTCGTCCAAATCAACTGTACGTATGTTGGACCAAATCAACTACACTAACTGTTCGAACAAATCAACTACACTAACTGTTCGACCAAAAAAACTGTACATATGTTGGACCAAATCAACTACACTAACTGTTCGAACAAATCAACTACACTAACTGTTTGACCAAATCAACTACACTAACTGTTCGAACAAATCAACTACACTAACTGTTCGACCAAATCAACTGAACTAACTGTTCGAACAAATCAACTACACTAACAGTTCGAACAATTCAACTGTACGTATGTTGGACCAAATCAACTACATTAACTGTTCGCCCGAATCAACTACACTAACTGTTCGACCAAATCAACTACACTAACTGTTCGAACAAATCATCTACACTAACTGTTCGACCAAATCAACTGTATGTATGTTGGACCAAATCAACTACACTAACTGTTCGAACAAATCAACTACACTAACTGTTCGTCCAAATCAACTGTACGTATGTTGGACCAAATCAACTACACTAACTGTTTAAACAAATCAACTACACTAACTGTTCGAACAAATCAACTACACTAACTGTTCTACAAATTCAACTACACTAACTGTTCGAACAAATCAACTACACTAACTGTTCAACCAAATCCACTGTACGTATGTTGGACCAAATCAACTACACTAACTGTTCGCCCGAATCAACTACACTAACTGTTCGAACAAATCAACTACACTAACTGTTCGACCAAATCAACTACACTAACTGTTCGAACAAATCATCTACACTAACTGTTCGACCAAATAAACTGTATGTATGTTGGACCAAATCAACTACACTAACTGTTCGAACAAATCAACTACACTAACTGTTCGACCAAATCAACTACACTAACTGTTCAAACAAATCAACTACACTAACTGTTCGAAAAAATCAACTACACTAACTGTTCGACAAAATCAACTGTACGTATGTTGGACCAAATAAACTACACTAACTGTTCGAACAAATCAACTACACTAACTGTTCGACCAAATAAACTGTACGTATGTTGGACCTAATAGACTACACTAACTGTTCGAACAAAACAACTACACTAACTGTTCGACCAAATCAACTACACTAACTGTTCGAGCTAATCAACTACACTAACTGTTCGACCAAATCAACTACACTAACTGTTCGACCAAATCCACTACACTAACTGTTCGACCAAATCAACTGTACGTATGTTCGACCAAATCAACTACACTAACTGTTCGACAAATCAACTACACTAACTGTTCGACAAATTCAACTACACTAACTGTTCGAACAAATCAACTACACTAACTGTTCAACCAAATCCACTGTACGTATGTTGGACCAAATCAACTACACTAACTGTTCGAACAAATCAACTACACTAACAGTTCGACCGAATCAGCTGTACGTATGTTGGACCAAATCAACTACACTAACTTTTCGAACAAATCAACTACACTAACTGTTCGAACAAATCAACTACACTAACTGTTCGAACAAATCAACTACACTAACTGTTCGTCCAAATCAACTGTACGTATGTTGGACCAAATCAACTACACTAACTGTTCGAACAAATCAACTACACTAACTGTTCGACCAAATAAACTGTACATATGTTGGACCAAATCAACTACACTAACTGTTCGAACAAATCAACTACACTACCTGTTCGACCAAATCAACTACACTAACTGTTCGAACAAATCAACTACACTAACTGTTCGACCAAATCAACTACACTAACTGTTCGAACAAATCAACTACACAAACTGTTCGAACAATTCAACTGTACGTATGTTGGACCAAATCAACTACACTAACTGTTCGCCCGAATCAACTACACTAACTTTTCGACCAAATCAACTACACTAACTGTTCGAACAAATCAACTACAATAACTGTTCGACCAAATAAACTGTACATATGTTGGACCAAATCAACTACACTAACTGTTCGAACAAATCAACTACACTAACTGTTCGACCAAATCAACTACACTAACTGTTCGAACAAATCAACTACACTAACTGTTCGACCAAATCAACTACACTAACTGTTCGAACAAATCAACTACACTAACTGTTTGACCGAATCAGCTGTACGTATGTTGGACCAAATCAACTACACTAACTGTTCGCCCGAATCAACTACACTAACTTTTCGACCAAATCAACTACACTAACTGTTTGAACAAATCATCTACACTAACTGTTCGACCAAATCAACTGTATGTATGTTGGACCAAATCAACTAAACTAACTGTTCGAACAAATCAACTACACTAACTGTTCGACCAAATCAACTACACTAACTGTTCGAACAAATCAACTACACTAACTGTTCGAAAAAATCAACTACACTAACTGTTCGACCAAATCAACTGTACGTATGTTGGACCAAATCAACTACACTAACTGTTCGAACAAATCAACTACACTAACTGTTCGACCGAATCAACTGTACGTATGTTGGACCAAATAAACTACACTAATTTTTCGAACAAATCAACTACACTAACTGTTCGACCAAATCAACTACACTAACTGTTCGAACAAATCAACTACACTAACTGTTCGTCCAAATCAACTGTACGTATGTTGGACCAAATCAACTACACTAACTGTTCGAACAAATCAACTACACTAACTGTTCGACCAAAAAAACTGTACATATGTTGGACCAAATCAACTACACTAACTGTTCGAACAAATCAACTACACTAACTGTTTGACCAAATCAACTACACTAACTGTTCGAACAAATCAACTACACTAACTGTTCGACCAAATCAACTGAACTAACTGTTCGAACAAATCAACTACACTAACAGTTCGAACAATTCAACTGTACGTATGTTGGACCAAATCAACTACATTAACTGTTCGCCCGAATCAACTACACTAACTGTTCGACCAAATCAACTACACTAACTGTTCGAACAAATCATCTACACTAACTGTTCGACCAAATCAACTGTATGTATGTTGGACCAAATCAACTACACTAACTGTTCGAACAAATCAACTACACTAACTGTTCGTCCAAATCAACTGTACGTATGTTGGACCAAATCAACTACACTAACTGTTTAAACAAATCAACTACACTAACTGTTCGAACAAATCAACTACACTAACTGTTCGACAAATTCAACTACACTAACTGTTCGAACAAATCAACTACACTAACTGTTCAACCAAATCCACTGTACATATGTTGGACCAAATCAACTACACTAACTGTTCGCCCGAATCAACTACACTAACTGTTCGAACAAATCAACTACACTAACTGTTCGACCAAATCAACTACACTAACTGTTCGAACAAATCATCTACACTAACTGTTCGACCAAATAAACTGTATGTATGTTGGACCAAATCAACTACACTAACTGTTCGAACAAATCAACTACACTAACTGTTCGACCAAATCAACTACACTAACTGTTCAAACAAATCAACTACACTAACTGTTCGAAAAAATCAACTACACTAACTGTTCGACAAAATCAACTGTACGTATGTTGGACCAAATAAACTACACTAACTGTTCGAACAAATCAACTACACTAACTGTTCGACCAAATAAACTGTACGTATGTTGGACCTAATAGACTACACTAACTGTTCGAACAAAACAACTACACTAACTGTTCGACCAAATCAACTACACTAACTGTTCGAGCTAATCAACTACACTAACTGTTCGACCAAATCAACTACACTAACTGTTCGACCAAATCCACTACACTAACTGTTCGACCAAATCAACTGTACGTATGTTCGACCAAATCAACTACACTAACTGTTCGACAAATCAACTACACTAACTGTTCGACAAATTCAACTACACTAACTGTTCGAACAAATCAACTACACTAACTGTTCAACCAAATCCACTGTACGTATGTTGGACCAAATCAACTACACTAACTGTTCGAACAAATCAACTACACTAACAGTTCGACCGAATCAGCTGTACGTATGTTGGACCAAATCAACTACACCTAACTTTTCGAACAAATCAACTACACTAACTGTTCGAACAAATCAACTACACTAACTGTTCGAACAAATCAACTACACTAACTGTTCGTCCAAATCAACTGTACGTATGTTGGACCAAATCAACTACACTAACTGTTCGAACAAATCAACTACACTAACTGTTCGACCAAATAAACTGTACATATGTTGGACCAAATCAACTACACTAACTGTTCGAACAAATCAACTACACTACCTGTTCGACCAAATCAACTACACTAACTGTTCGAACAAATCAACTACACTAACTGTTCGACCAAATCAACTACACTAACTGTTCGAACAAATCAACTACACTAACTGTTCGAACAATTCAACTGTACGTATGTTGGACCAAATCAACTACACTAACTGTTCGCCCGAATCAACTACACTAACTGTTCGACCAAATCAACTACACTAACTGTTCGAACAAATCAACTACACTAACTGTTCGACCAAATAAACTGTACGTATGTTGGACCAAATCAACTACACTAACTGTTCGAACAAATCAACTACACTAACTGTTCGACCAAATCAACTACACTAACTGTTCGAACAAATCAACTACACTAACTGTTCGACCAAATCAACTACACTAACTGTTCGAACAAATCAACTACACTAACTGTTTGACCGAATCAGCTGTACGTATGTTGGACCAAATCAACTACACTAACTGTTCGCCCGAATCAACTACACTAACTGTTCGACCAAATCAACTACACTAACTGTTCGAACAAATCAACTACACTAACTGTTCGACCAAATCAACTGTATGTATGTTGGACCAAATCAACTACACTAACTGTTCGAACAAATCAACTACACTAACTGTTCGACCAAATCAACTACACTAACTGTTCGAACAAATCAACTACACTAACTGTTCGAAAAAATCAACTACACTAACTGTTCGACCAAATCAACTGTACGTATGTTGGACCAAATCAACTACACTAACTGTTCGAACAAATCAACTACACTAACTGTTCGACCGAATCAACTGTACGTATGTTGGACCAAATCAACTACACTAACTTTTCGAACAAATCAACTACACTAACTGTTCGACCAAATCAACTACACTAACTGTTCGAACAAATCAACTACACTAACTGTTCGTCCAAATCAACTGTACGTATGTTGGACCAAATCAACTACACTAACTGTTCGAACAAATCAACTACACTAACTGTTCGACCAAAAAAACTGTACATATGTTGGACCAAATCAACTACACTAACTGTTCGAACAAATCAACTACACTAACTGTTTGACCAAATCAACTACACTAACTGTTCGAACAAATCAACTACACTAACTGTTCGACCAAATCAACTGCACTAACTGTTCGAACAAATCAACTACACTAACTGTTCGAACAATTCAACTGTACGTATGTTGGACCAAATCAACTACATTAACTGTTCGCCCGAATCAACTACACTAACTGTTCGACCAAATCAACTACACTAACTGTTCGAACAAATCATCTACACTAACTGTTCGACCAAATCAACTGTATGTATGTTGGACCAAATCAACTACACTAACTGTTCGAACAAATCAACTACACTAACTGTTCGACCAAATCAACTACACTAACTGTTCGAACAAATCAACTACACTAACTGTTCGAAAAAATCAACTACACTAACTGTTCGACCAAATCAACTGTACGTATGTTGGACCAAATCAACTACACTAACTGTTCGAACAAATCAACTACACTAACTGTTCGACCAAATAAACTGTACGTATGTTGGACCAAATCAACTAGACTAACTGTTCTACCAAATCAACTACACTCACTGTTCGACCAAATCAACTGTACGTATGTTGGACCTAATAGACTACACTAACTGTTCGAACAAAACAACTACACTAATTGTTCGACCAAATCAACTACACTAACTGTTCGAGCTAATCAACTACACTAACTGTTCGACCAAATCAACTACACTAACTGTTCGACCAAATCCACTACACTAACTGTTCGACCAAATCAACTGTACGTATGTTCGACCAAATCAACTACACTAACTGTTCGAACAAATCAACTACACTAACTGTTCTACAAATTCAACTACACTAACTGTTCGAACAAATCAACTACACTAACTGTTCAACCAAATCCACTGTACGTATGTTGGACCAAATCAACTACACTAACTGCTCGAACAAATCAACTACACTAACTGTTTGACCGAATCAGCTGTACGTATGTTGGACCAAATCAACTACACTAACTTTTCGAACAAATCAACTACACTAACTGTTCGACCAAATCAACTACACTAACTGTTCGAACAAATCAACTACACTAACTGTTCGTCCAAATCAACTGTACGTATGTTGGACCAAATCAACTACACTAACTGTTCGAACAAATCAACTACACTAACTGTTCGACCAAATAAACTGTACATATGTTGGACCAAATCAACTACACTAACTGTTCGAACAAATCAACTACACTAACTGTTCGACCAAATCAACTACACTAACTGTACGAACAAATCAACTACACTAACTGTTCGACATAATAAACTACACTAACTGTTCGAACAAATCAACTACACTAACTGTTCGAACAATTCAACTGTACGTATGTTGGACCAAATCAACTACACTAACTGTTCGCCCGAATCAACTACACTAACTTTTCGACCAAATCAACTACACTAACTGTTCGAACAAATCAACTACACTAACTGTTCGACCAAATAAACTGTACATATGTTGGACCAAATCAACTACACTAACTGTTCGAACAAATCAACTACACTAACTGTTCGACCAAATCAACTACACTAACTGTTCGAACAAATCAACTACACTAACTGTTCGACCAAATTACTACACTAACTGTTCGAACAAATCAACTACACTAACTGTTCGAACAATTCAACTGTACGTATGTTGGACCAAATCAACTACACTAACTGTTCGCCCGAATCAACTACACTAACTGTTCGACCAAATCAACTACACTAACTGTTCGAACAAATCAACTACACTAACTGTTCGAACAAATCAACTGTACGTATGTTGGACCAAATCAACTACACTAACTGTTCGACCAAATCAACTACACTAACTGTTCGACCAAATCAACTACACTAACTATTCGACCAAATCAACTACACTAACTGTTCGAACAAATCAACTACACTAAATGTTCGACCAAATCAACTGTACGTATGTTGGACCAAATCAACTACACTAACTGTTGGAACAAATCAACTACACTAACTGTTCAACCAAATCAACTACACTAACTGTTCGAACAAATCAACTTCACTAACTGTTCGAACAAATCAACTACACTAACTGTTCAAACAAATCAACTACACTAACTGTTCGACCAAATCAACTACACTAACTGTTCGACCAAATCAACTGTACGTATGTTGGACCAAATCAACTACACTAACTGTTCGACCAATTCAACTACACTAACTGTTTAACCAAATCAACTGTACATATGTTGGACTAAATTAACTACCTTAACTGTTCAAACAAAAAAACTACACTAACTGTTCGACCAAATCAACGTTGCGTATGTTGGACCAAATCAACTACACTAACTGTTCAAACAAATCAACTACACTAACTGTTTGACCAAATCAACTGTACGTATGTTGGATCAAATCAACTACACTAACTGTTCGACCAAATCAACTACACTAACTGTTCGAACAAATCAACTACACTAACTGTTCGACCAAATCAACTACACTAACTGTTCGAACAAATCAACTACACTAACTGTTTGACCAAATCAACTGTACGTATGTTCGACCAAATCAACTACACTAACTGTTCGAACAAATCAACTACACTAACTGTTCGACCAAATCAACTACACTAACTGTTCGAACAAATCAACTACACTAACTGTTCGACCAAATCAACTGTACGTATGTTCGACCAAATCAACTACACTAACTGTTCGGACAAATCAACTACACTAACTGTTCGACAAATTCAACTACACTATCTGTTCGAACAAATCAACTACACTAGCTGTTCAACCAAATCCACTGTACGTATGTTAGACCAAATCAACTACACTAACTGTTGGAACAAATCAACTACACTAACTGTTCGACCAAATAAACTGTACATATGTTGGACCAAATCAACTACACTAACTGTTCGAACAAATCAACTGACACTAACTGTTCGAACAAATCAACTACACTAACTGTTCGAACAATTCAACTGTACGTATTTTGGACCAAATCAACTACACTAACTGTTCGCCGAATCAACTACACTAACTGTTCGAGCACAATCAACTACACTAACTGTTCGACCAAATCAACTACACTAACTGTTCGACCAAATCCACTACACGAACTGTTGTCCAAATCAACTGTACGTATGTTGGACCAAATCAACTACACTAACTGTTCGAACAAATCAACTACACTAACTGTTCGACCAAATCAACTACACCAACTGTTCGAACAAATCAACTACACTAACTGTTCGACCAAATCAACTACACTAACTGTTCGAACAAATCAACTACACTAACTGTTCGAACAATTCAACTGTACGTATGTTGGACCAAATCAACTACACTAACTGTTCGCCCGAATCAACTACACTAACTTTTCGACCAAATCAACTACACTAACTGTTCGAACAAATCATCTACACTAACTGTTCGACCAAATCAACTGTATGTATGTTGGACCAAATCAACTACACTAACTGTTCGAACAAATCAACTACACTAACTGTTCGAACAAATCAACTACACTAACTGTTCGAACAAATCAACTACACTAACTGTTCGAAAAAATCAACTACACTAACTGTTCGACCAAATCAACTGTACGTATGTTGGACCAAATCAACTACACTAACTGTTCGAACAAATCAACTACACTAACTGTTCGACCAAATCAACTGTACGTATGTTGGACCAAATCAACTACACTAACTGTTCGAACAAATCAACTACACTAACTGTTCGACCAAATCAACTACACTAACTGTTCGAACAAATCAACTACACTAACTGTTCGTCCAAATCAACTGTACGTATGTTGGACCAAATCAACTACACTAACTGTTCGAACAAATCAACTACACTAACTGTTCGACCAAATAAACTGTACATATGTTGGACCAAATCAACTACACTAACTGTTCGAACAAATCAACTACACTAACTGTTCGACCAAATCAACTACACTAACTGTTCGAACAAATCAACTACACTAACTGTTCGACCAAATCAACTACACTAACTGTTCGAACAAATCAACTACACTAACTGTTCGAACAATTCAACTGTACGTATGTTGGACCAAATCAACTACACTAACTGTTCGCCCGAATCAACTACACTAACTGTTCGACCAAATCAACTACACTAACTGTTCGAACAAATCAACTACACTAACTGTTCGAACAAATCAACTGTACGTATGTTGGACCAAATCAACTACACTAACTGTTCGAACAAATCAACTACACTAACTGTTCGACCAAATCAACTACACTAACTGTTCAACAATCAACTGTACACTAACTGTTCGACCAAATCAACTACACTAACTGTTCAAACAAAAAAACTACACTAACTGTTCGCCCGAATCAACTACACTAACTGTTCGACCAAATCAACTGTATGTATGTTGGACCAAATCAATTACACTAACTGTTCGAACAAATCAACTACACTAACTGTTCGACCAAATCAACTACACTAACTGTTCGAACAAATCAACTACACTAACTGTTCAAAAAAATCAACTACACTAACTGTTCGACCAAATCAACTGTACGTATGTTGGACCAAATCAACTACACTAACTGTTCGAACAAATCAACTACACTAACTGTTCGGCCAAATAAACTGTACGTATGTTGGACCAAATCAACTAGACTAACTGTTCGACCAAATCAACTACACTAACTGTTCGACCAAATCAACTGTACGTATGTTGGACCTAATCAACTACACTAACTGTTCGAACAAAACAACTACACTAACTGTTCGACCAAATCAACTACACTAACTGTTTGAGCTAATCAACTACACTAACTGTTCGACCAAATCAACTACACTAACTGTTCGACCAAATCCACTACACTAACTGTTCGACCAAATCAACTGTACGTATGTTCGACCAAATCAACTACACTAACTGTTCGAACAAATCAACTACACTAACTGTACTGACAAATTCAACTACAATAACTGTTCGAACAAATCAACTACACTAACTGTTCGACCAAATCCACTGTACGTATGTTGGACCAAATCAACTACACTAACTGTTCGAACAAATCAACTACACTAACTGTTCGACCAAATCAACTGTACGTATGTTGGACCAAATCAACTACACTAACTGTTCGAACAAATCAACTACACTAACTGTTCGACCAAATCAACTACACTAACTGTTCGAACAAATCAACTACACTAACTGTTCGACCAAATCAACTGTACGTATGTTGGACCAAATCAACTACACTAACTGTTCGAACAAATCAACTACACTAACTGTTCAACCAAATCAACTGTACGTATGTTGGACCAAATCAACTACACTAACTGTTCGAACAAATCAACTACGTATGTTGGACCAAATCAACTACACTAACTGTTCGAACAAATCAACTACACTAACTGTTCGACCAAATCAACTACACTAACTGTTCGAACAAATCAACTACACTAACTGTTCGACCAAATCAACTACACTAACTGTTCGACCAATCAACTACACTAACTGTTCAACCAAATCAACTGTACATATGTTGGACCAAATCAACTACACTAACTGTTCAAACAAATCAACTACACTAACTGTTCGACCAAATCAACTGTACGTCATGTTGGACCAAATCAACTACACTAACTGTTCGAACAAATCAACTACACTAACTGTTCGACCAAATAAACTGTACATATGTTGGACCAAATCAACTACACTAACTGTTCGAACAAATCAACTACACTAACTGTTCGACCAAATCAACTACACTAACTGTTCGAACAAATCAACTACACTAACTGTTCGACCAAATCAACTACACTAACTGTTCGAACAAATCAACTACACTAACTGTTCGACCAAATCAACTGTACGTATGTTGGACCAAATCAACTACACTAACTGTTCGAACAAATCAACTACACTAACTGTTCGGCCAAATAAACTGTACGTATGTTGGACCAAATCAACTAGACTAACTGTTCGACCAAATCAACTACACTAACTGTTCGACCAAATCAACTGTACGTATGTTGGACCTAATCAACTACACTAACTGTTCGAACAAAACAACTACACTAACTGTTCGACCAAATCAACTACACTAACTGTTCGAGCTAATCAACTACACTAACTGTTCGACCAAATCAACTACACTAACTGTTCGACCAAATCCACTACACTAACTGTTCGACCAAATCAACTGTACGTATGTTCGACCAAATCAACTACACTAACTGTTCGAACAAATCAACTACAAAAACGGTTCGACAAATTCAACTACACTAACTGTTCGAACAAATCAACAACACTAACTGTTCAACCAAATCCACTGTACGTATGTTGGACCAAATCAACTACACTAACTGTTCGAACAAATCAACTACACTAACTGTTCGACAAAATCAACTGTACTAACTAGTTCAGACAAATCAACTACACTAACTTTTCGACCAAATCAACTACAATCTACACCATTAACGACCAAATCAACTACACTAACTGTTCGAACAAATCAACTTCCACTAACTGTTCCGTCCAAATCAACTGTACGTATGTTGAAGCCAAATCAACTTCACTAACTGTTCTGAACAAATCAACTTCCACTAACTGTTCGACCAAATCAACTGTACATATGTTGGACCAAATCAACTACACTAACTGTTCGAACAAAGCAACTACACTAACTGTTTCGACCAAATCAACTGCACTAACTGTTCAATGAGCAAATCAACTAGACTAACTGTTCAACATAATCAACTACACTAACTGTTCGAACAAATCAACTACACTAACTGTTCGAGGCCAATTCAACCATACTGTATCTTGGACCAAATCAACTACACTAACATGTTCGCCCAAATCAACTACACTGTACTTTTCAAACCAAATCAACTACACTAACTATTCGAACAAATCCAACTACACTAACTGTTCGACCAAATATCAACTGTTGCATATGTTGGACCAAATCAACTACACTAACTGTTCGAACAAATCAACTACGCTAACTGTTCGACCAAATCAACTACACTAACTGTTCGAACAAATCAACTACACTAACTGTTCGACCAAATCAACTACACTAACTGTTCGAACAAATCAACTACACTAACTGTTCGAACAATTCAACTGTACGTATGTTGGACAAATCAACTACACTAACTGTTCGCCTAAATCAACTACACTAACTGTTCGACCAAATCAACTACACTAACTGTTCGAACAAATCAACTACACTAACTGTTCGAACAAATCAACTGTACGTATGTTGGACCAAATCAACTACACTAACTGTTCGACCAAATCAACTACACTAACTGTTCGACCAAATCAACTACACTAACTGTTCGACCAAATCAACTACACTAACTGTTCGAACAAATCAACTACACTAACTGTTCGACCAAATCAACTGTACGTATGTTGGACCAAATCAACTACACTAACTGTTCGAACAAATCAACTACACTAACTGTTCGACCAAATCAACTACACTAACTGTTCGAACAAATCAACTACACTAACTGTTCGACCAAATCAACTACACTAACTGTTCGAACAAATCAACTACACTAACTGTTCGACCAAATCAACTACACTAACTGTTCGACCAAATCAACTGTACGTATGTTGGACCAAATCAACTTCACTAACTGTTCGTTCAATTCAACTACACTAACTGTTCGACCAAATCAACTACATACTAAGTTGGACCAAATCAACTACCCTAACTGTTCAAACAACAAAAACTACACTAACTGTTCGACCAAATCAACTGTACATATGTTGGACCAAATCAACTACACTAACTGTTCAAACAAATCAACTACACTAACTGTTCGACCAAATCAACTGTACGTATGTTGGACCAAATCAACTACACTAACTGTTCGACCAAATCAACTACACTAACTGTTCGAACAAATCAACTACACTAACTGTTCGACCAAATCAACTACACTAACTGTTCGAACAAATCAACTACACTAACTGTTCGACCAAATCAACTGTACGTATGTTGGACCAAATCAACTACACTAACTGTTCGAACAAATCAACTACACTAACTTTTTCGACCAAATCAACTACACTATCTGTTCGAACAAATCAACTACACTAACTGTTCAACCAAATAAACTGTACGTATGTTGGACCAAATCAACTAGACTAACTGTTCGACAAATCAACTACACTAACTGTTCGACAAAATCAACTGTACGTATGTTGGACCAAATCAACTACACTAACTTTTCGAACAAATCAACAACACTAACTGTTCGACCAAATCAACTACACTAACTGTTCGAGCAAATCAACTGTACCTAACTTTTGGACCAAATCAACTACACTAACTGTTCGACCAAATCAACTACACTAACTGTTCGACCAAATCAACTACACTAACTGTTCGACCAAATCAACTACACTAACTGTTCGAACAAATCAACTACACTAACTGTTCGTCCAAATCAACTGTACGTATGTTGGACCAAATCAACTACACTAACTGTTCGAACAAATCAACTACACTAACTGTTCGACCAAATCAACTACTAACTGTTCGAACAAATCAACTACACTAACTGTTGGACCAAATCAACTACACTAACTGTTCGAACAAATCAACTACACTAACTGTTCGAACAATTCAACTGTACGTATGTTGGACCAAATCAACTACACTAACTGTTCGAACAAATCAACTACATTAACTGTTCGACCAAATCAACTACACTAACTGTTCGACCAAATCAACTACACTAACTGTTCGACCAAATCAACTGTATGTATGTTGGACCAAATCAACTACACTAACTGTTCGAACAAATCAACTACACTAACTGTTCGACCAAATCAATTACACTAACTGTTGGACCAAATCAACTACACTAACTGTTCGAACAAATCAACTACACTAACTGTTCGACCAAATCAACTGTACGTATGTTCGACCAAATCAACTACACTAACTGTTCGAACAAATCAACTACACTAACTGTTCGACCAAATCAACTGTACGTATGTTGGACCAAATCAACTACACTAACTGTTCGAACAAATCAACTACACTAACTGTTCGACCAAATCAACTACACTAACTGTTCGAACAAATCAACTACACTAACTGTTCGTCCAAATCAACTGTACGTATGTTGGACCAAATCAACTACACTAACTGTTCGAACAAATCAACTACACTAACTGTTCGACCAAATAAACTGTACATATGTTGGACCAAATCAACTACACTAACTGTTCGAACAAATCAACTACACTAACTGTTCGACCAAATCAACTACACTAACTGTTCGAACAAATCAACTACACTAACTGTTCGACCAAATCAACTACACTAACTGTTCGACCAAATCAACTACACTAACTGTTCGAACAAATCAACTGTACGTATGTTGGACCAAATCAACTACACTAACTGTTCGCCCGAATCAACTACACTAACTGTTCGACCAAATCAACTACACTAACTGTTCGAACAAATCAACTACACTAACTGTTCGACCAAATCAACTGTACGTATGTTGGACCAAATCAACTACACTAACTGTTCGAACAAATCAACTACACTAACTGTTCGACCAAATCAACTACACTAACTGTTCGAACAAATCAACTACACTAACTGTTCGAACAAATCAACTACACTAACTGTTCGACCAAATCAACTGTACGTATGTTGGACCAAATCAACTACACTAACTGTTCGAACAAATCAACTACACTAACTGTTCGACCAAATCAACTGACATGTTGGACCAAATCAACTACACTAACTGTTCGACCAAATCAACTACACTAACTGTTCGACCAAATCAACTGTACGTATGTTGGACCTAATCAGACTACACTAACTGTTCGAACAAAACAACTACACTAACTGTTCGACCAAATCAACTACACTAACTGTTCGAGCTAATCAACTACACTAACTGTTCGACCAAATCAACTACACTAACTGTTCGACCAAATCCACTACACTAACTGTTCGACCAAATCAACTGTACGTATGTTCGACCAAATCAACTACACTAACTGTTCGAACAAATCAACTACACTAACTGTTCGACAAATTCAACTACACTAACTGTTCGAACAAATCAACTACACTAACTGTTCAACCAAATCCACTGTACGTATGTTGGACCAAATCAACTACACTAACTGTTCGAACAAATCAACTACACTAACTGTTCGACCAAATCAACTGTACGTATGTTGGACCAAATCAACTACACTAACTTTTCGAACAAATCAACTACACTAACTGTTCGACCAAATCAACTACACTAACTGTTCGAACAAATCAACTACACTAACTGTTCGTCCAAATCAACTGTACGTATGTTGGACCAAATCAACTACACTAACTGTTCGAACAAATCAACTACACTAACTGTTCGACCAAATCAACTGTACATGTGTTGGACCAAATCAACTCACCCAACTGTTCGAACAAACAACTACACTACTGTTCGACCAAATCAACTACACTAACTGTTCGAACAAATCAACTACACTAACTGTTCGACCAAATCAACTACACTAACTGTTCGAACAAATCAACTACACTAACTGTTCGAACAAATCAACTACACTAACTGTTCGAACAAATCAACTACACTAACTGTTCGACCAAATCAACTGTACGTATGTTGGACCAAATCAACTACACTAACTGTTCGAACAAATCAACTACACTAACTGTTCGACGAAATCAACTACACTAACTGTTCGAACAAATCAACTACACTAACTGTTCGAACAATTCAACTGTACGTATGTTGGACCAAATCAACTACACTAACTGTTCGCCCGAATCAACTACACTAACTGTTCGACCAAATCAACTACACTAACTGTTCGAACAAATCAACTACACTAACTGTTCGACCAAATCAACTGTACGTATGTTGGACCAAATCAACTACACTAATTGTTCGACCAAATCAACTACACTAACTGTTCGACCAAATCAACTACACTAACTATTCGACCAAATCAACTACTGTTTGTTCGAACAAATCAACTATACTAACTGTTGGACCAAATCAACTACACTAACTGTTCGAACAAATCAACTACACTAACTGTTCGACCAAATCAACTACACTAACTGTTCGAACCAAATCAACTACACTAACTGTTCGACCAAATCAACTACACTAACTGTTCGACCAAATCAACTACACTAACTGTTCAACCAAATCAACTGTACATATGTTGGACCAAATCAACTACACTAACTGTTCGCCCGAATCAACTAACTAACTTTTCGACCAAATCAACTACACTAACTGTTCGAACAAATCAACTACACTAGCTGTTCAACCAAATCCACTGTACATATGTTGGACCAAATCAACTACACTAACTGTTCGAACAAATCAGCTACACTAACTGTTCGACCAAATCAACTACACTAACTGTTCGAACAAATCAACTACACTAACTGTTCGACCAAATCAACTACTGCTAACTGTTCGAATTAATCAACTACACTAACTGTTCGACCAAATCAACTGTACGTATGTTGGACCAAATCAACTACACTAACTGTTCGAACAAATCAACTACACTAACTGTTCGGCCAAATAAACTGTACGTATGTTGGACCAAATCAACTAGACTAACTGTTCGACCAAATCAACTACACTAACTGTTCGACCAAATCAACTGTACGTATGTTGGACCTAATCAACTACACTAACTGTTCGAACAAAACAACTACACTAACTGTTCGACCAAATCAACTACACTAACTGTTCGAGCTAATCAACTACACTAACTGTTCGACCAAATCAACTACACTAACTGTTCGACCAAATCCACTACACTAACTGTTCGACCAAATCAACTGTACGTATGTTCGACCAAATCAACTACACTAACTGTTCGAACAAATCAACTACACTAACTGTTCTACAAATTCAACTACACTAACTGTTCGAACAAATCAACTACACTAACTTGTTCAACCAAATCCACTGTACGTATGTTGGACCAAATCAACTACACTAACTGTTCGAACAAATCAACTACACTAACTGTTCGACCGAATCCAACACTACTGTATGTTGGACCAAATCAACTACACTAACTGTTCGAACAAATCAACTACACTAACTGTTCGAACAAATCAACTACACTAACTGTTCGACCAAATCAACTACACTAACTGTTCGAAACTAAATCGCTTCACTAACTGTTCGAACAATTCCTTCATGCGACTATGTTGGACCAAATCAACTACACTAACTGTTCGAACAAATCAACTACACTAACTGTTCGACCAAATCAACTGTACGTATGTTGGACCAAATCAACTAGACACTAACTCTTCATATATTCATTAAATCAACTGTACGTATGTTGGACTAATAGACTACTAACTGTTCATTCAGAAACAACTACACGATACCAATCCTTCCGTTGTTTCGACCAAATCAACTACACTAACTGTTCGACCAAATCAACTACACTAACTGTTCGACTTTTCAAATGTTCAACTACACTAACTGTTCGAACAAATCAACTACACTAACTGTTCGACCAAATCAACTGTACGTATGTTGGACCAAATCAACTACACTAACTGTTCGAACAAATCAACTACATAACTGTTCGACCAAATCAACTGTACGTATGTTGGACCAAATCAACTACACTAACTGTTCGAACAAATCAACTACACTAACTGTTCGACCAAATCAACTACACTAACTGTTCGAACAAATCAACTACACTAACTGTTCGACCAAATCAACTGTACGTATGTTGGACCAAATCAACTACACTAACTGTTCGACCAAATCAACTACACTAACTGTTCGACCAAATCAACGTACGCTATGTTGGACCAAATCAACTACACTAACTGTTCGAACAAATCAACTACACTAACTGTTCGACCAAATCAACTACACTAACTGTTCGAACAAATCAACTACACTAACTGTTCGAACAAATCAACTACACTAACTGTTCGAACAAATCAACTACACTAACTGTTCGAACAATTCAACTGTACGTACTGTTGGACAAACCAACTACACTAACTGTTCACCAAATCAACTACTAATTCGACCAAATCAACTACACTAACTGTTCGAACAAATCAACTACACTAACTGTTCGACCAAATAAACTGTACATATGTTGGACCAAATCAACTACACTAACTGTTCGAACAAATCAACTACACTAACTGTTCGACCAAATCAACTACACTAACTGTTCGAACAAATCAACTACACTAACTGTTCGACCAAATCAACTACACTAACTGTTCGAACAAATCAACTACACTAACTGTTCGAACAATTCAACTGTACGTATGTTGGACCAAATCAACTACACTAACTGTTCGAACAAATCAACTACACTAACTGTTCGACCAAATCAACTACACTAACTGTTCGAACAAATCAACTACACTAACTGTTCGACCAAATCAACTGTACGTATGTTGGACCAAATCAACTACACTAACTGTTCGAACAAATCAACTACACTAACTGTTCGACCAAATCAACTACACTAACTGTTCGAACAAATCAACTACACTAACTGTTCGAGCAAATCAACTACACTAACTGTTCGACCAAATCAACTGTACGTATGTTGGACCAAATCAACTACACTAACTGTTGGAACAAATCAACTACACTAACTTGTTCAACCAAATCAACGACACTAACTGTTCGAACAAATCAACTACACTAACTGTTCGAACAAAATCAACTACACTAACTGTTCAAACAAATCAACTACACTAACTGTTCGACCAAATCAACTACACTAACTGTTCGACCAAATCAACTGTACGCATGTTGGACCAAATCAAATACACTAACTGTTCGACCAATTCAACTACACTAACTGTTCAACCAAATCAACTGTACATATGTTGGACCAAATCAACTACACTAACTGTTCAAACAAAAAAACTACACTAACTGTTCGACCAAATCAACTGTACATATGTTGGACCAAATCAACTACACTAACTGTTCAAACAAATCAACTACACTAACTGTTCGACCAAATCAACTGTATGTATGTTGGATAAAATCAACTACACTAACTGTTTGACCAAATCAACTACACTAACTGTTCGAACAAATCTACTACACTCACTGTTCGACCAAATCAACTACACTAACTGTTCGAACAAATCAACTACACTAACTGTTTGACCAAATCAACTACTATTTGTTCGACCAAATCAACTACACTAACTGTTCGAACAAATCAACTACACTAACTGTTCGACAAATCAACTACACCAACTTGTTCGAACAAATCAACTACACTAGCTGTTCAACCAAATCCACTGTACGTATATTGGACCAAATCAACTACACTAACTGTTGGAACAAATCAACTACACTAACTGTTCGACCAAATAAACGTACATATGTTGACCAAATCAACTACACTAACTGTTCGAACAAATCAACTACACTAACTGTTCGAACAAATCAACTACACTAACTGTTCGAACAATTCAACTGTACGTATGTTGGACCAAATCAACTACACTAACTGTTCGCCCGAATCAACTACACTAACTGTTCGAGCTAATCAACTACACTAACTGTTCGACCAAATCAACTACACTAACGTTCAAACAAATCAACTACACTAACTGTTCGACCAAATCAACTGTACGTATGTTGGACCAAATCAACTACACTAACTGTTCGAACAAATCAACTACACTAACTGTTCGACCAAATCAACTAAAACTGTTCGAACAAATCAACTACACTAACTGTTGGACCAAATCAACTAGACTAACTGTTCGAACAAATCAACTACACTAACTGTTCGACCAATCAACTGTACGTATGTTGGACCAAATCAACTACACTAACTGTTCGCCCAAATCAACTACACTAACTTTTCGACCAAATCAACTACACTAACTGTTCGACCAAATCAACTACACTAACTGTTCGACCAAATCAACTGTACGTATGTTGGACCAAATCAACTACACTAACTGTTCGAACAAATCAACTACACTAACTGTTCGACCAAATCAACTACACTAACTGTTCGAACAAATCAACTACACTAACTGTTCGAAAAAATCAACTACACTAACTGTTCGACCAAATCAACTTACTATGTTCGACCAAATCAACTACACTAACTGTTCGAACAAATCAACTACACTAACTGTTCGACCAAATCAACTGTACGTATGTTGGACCAAATCAACTACACTAACTTTTCGAACAAATCAACAACACTAACTGTTCGACCAAATCAACTACACTAACTGTTCGAGCAAATCAACTACACTAACTGTTCGACCAAATCAACTGTACGTATGTTGGACCAAATCAACTACACTAACTGTTCGAACAAATCAACTACACTAACTGTTCAACCAAATCCACTGTACATATGTTGGACCAAATCAACTACACTAACTGTTCGAACAAATCAACTACACTAACTGTTCGACCAAATCAACTACACTAACTGTTCGAACAAATCAACTACACTAACTGTTCGACAAAATCAACTACACTAACTGTTCGAACAAATCAACTACACTAACTGTTCGAACAATTCAACTGTACGTATGTTGGACCAAATCAGCTACACTAACTGTTCGCCCGAATCAACTACACTAACTGTTCGACCAAATCAACTACACTAACTGTTCGAACAAATCAACTACACTAACTGTTCGACCAAATCAACTGTACGTATGTTGGACCAAATCAACTACACTAACTGTTCGAACAAATCAACTACACTAACTGTTCGACCAAATCAACTACACTAACTGTTCGAACAAATCAACTACACTAACTGTTCAAAAAAATCAACTACACTAACTGTTCGACCAAATCAACTGTACGTATGTTGGACCAAATCAACTACACTAACTGTTCGAACAAATCAACTACACTAACTGTTCGGCCAAATAAACTGTACGTATGTTGGACCAAATAAACTAGACTAACTGTTCGACCAAATCAACTACACTAACTGTTCGACCAAATCAACTGTACGTATGTTGGACCTAATCAACTACACTAACTGTTCGAACAAAACAACTACACTAACTGTTCGACCAAATCAACTACACTAACTGTTCGAGCTAATCAACTACACTAACTGTTCGGCCAAATCAACTGCACTAACTGTTCGGCCAAATCCACTACTTCACTGTTCGTCCAAATCAACTGTCAACGTATGTTCGACCAAATCAACTACACTAACTGTTCCAACAAATCAACTACTACTAACTGTTCTACAAATCAACTTCACTAACTGTTCGAACAAATCAACTGCACTAACTGTTCAACCAAATCAACTGTACGTGCTGTTGGACCAAATCAACTACACTAACTGTTCGAACAAATCAACTACACTAACTGTTCAACCAAATCAACTGTACGTATGTTGGACCAAATCAACTACACTAACTGTTCGAACAAATCAACTACACTAACTGTTCGACCAAATCAACTACACTAACTGTTCGAACAAATCAACTACACTAACTGTTCGTCCAAATCAACTGTACGTATGTTGGACCAAATCAACTACACTAACTGTTCGAACAAATCAACTACACTAACTGTTCGACCAAATCAACTGTACATATGTTGGACCAAATCAACTACACTAACTGTTCGAACAAATCAACTACACTAACTGTTCGACCAAATCAACTACACTAACTGTTCGAACAAATCAACTACACTAACTGTTCGACCAAATCAACTACACTAACTGTTCGAACAAATCAACTACACTAACTGTTCGACCAAATCAACTACACTAACTGTTCGAACAAATCAACTACACTAACTGTTCGACCAAATCAACTGTACGTATGTTGGACCAAATCAACTACACTAACTGTTCGAACAAATCAACTACACTAACTGTTCGACCAAATCAACTACACTAACTGTTCGAACAAATCAACTACACTAACTGTTCGAACAATTCAACTGTACGTATGTTGGACCAAATCAACTACACTAACTGTTCGCCCGAATCAACTACACTAACTGTTCGACCAAATCAACTACACTAACTGTTCGAACAAATCAACTACACTAACTGTTCGAACAAATCAACTGTACGTATAATGGACCAAATCAACTACACTAATTGTTCGACCAAATCAACTACACTAACTGTTCGACCAAATCAACTACACTAACTATTCGACCAAATCAACTACACTAACTGTTCGAACAAATCAACTATACTAACTGTTCGACCAAATCAACTACACTAACTGTTCGAACAAAGCAACTACACTAACTGTTCGACCAAATCAACTACACTAACTGTTCGAACAAATCAACTACACTAACTGTTCGACCAAATCAACTACACTAACTGTTCGAACAAATCAACTACACTAACTGTTCGTCCAAATCAACTGTACGTATGTTGGACCAAATCAACTACACTAACTGTTCGCCCGAATCAACTACACTAACTTTTCGACCAAATCAACTACACTAACTGTTCGAACAAATCAACTACACTAACTGTTCGACCAAATAAACTGTACATATGTTGGACCAAATCAACTACACTAACTGTTCGAACAAATCAACTACACTAACTGTTCGACCAAATCAACTACACTAACTGTTCGAACAAATCAACTACACTAACTTTTCGACCAAATCAACTACACTAACTGTTCGAACAAATCAACTACACTAACTGTTCGAACAATTCAACTGTACGTATGTTGGACCAAATCAACTACACTAACTGTTCGAACAAATCAACTACACTAACTGTTCGACCAAATAAACTGTACGTATGTTGGACCAAATCAACTAGACTAACTGTTCTACCAAATCAACTACACTCACTGTTCGACCAAATCAACTGTACGTATGTTGGACCTAATAGACTACACTAACTGTTCGAACAAAACAACTACACTAATTGTTCGACCAAATCAACTACACTAACTGTTCGAGCTAATCAACTACACTAACTGTTCGACCAAATCAACTACACTAACTGTTCGACCAAATCCACTACACTAACTGTTCGACCAAATCAACTGTACGTATGTTCGACCAAATCAACTACACTAACTGTTCGAACAAATCAACTACACTAACTGTTCTACAAATTCAACTACACTAACTGTTCGAACAAATCAACTACACTAACTGTTCAACCAAATCCACTGTACGTATGTTGGACCAAATCAACTACACTAACTGCTCGAACAAATCAACTACACTAACTGTTTGACCGAATCAGCTGTACGTATGTTGGACCAAATCAACTACACTAACTTTTCGAACAAATCAACTACACTAACTGTTCGACCAAATCAACTACACTAACTGTTCGAACAAATCAACTACACTAACTGTTCGTCCAAATCAACTGTACGTATGTTGGACCAAATCAACTACACTAACTGTTCGAACAAATCAACTACACTAACTGTTCGACCAAATAAACTGTACATATGTTGGACCAAATCAACTACACTAACTGTTCGAACAAAGCAACTACACTAACTGTTCGACCAAATCAACTACACTAACTGTTCGAACAAATCAACTACACTAACTGTTCGACATAATCAACTACACTAACTGTTCGAACAAATCAACTACACTAACTGTTCGAACAATTCAACTGTACGTATGTTGGACCAAATCAACTACACTAACTGTTCGCCCAAATCAACTACACTAACTTTTCGACCAAATCAACTACACTAACTGTTCGAACAAATCAACTACACTAACTGTTCGACCAAATAAACTGTACATATGTTGGACCAAATCAACTACACTAACTGTTCGAACAAATCAACTACACTAACTGTTCGACCAAATCAACTACACTAACTGTTCGAACAAATCAACTACACTAACTGTTCGACCAAATCAACTACACTAACTGTTTGAACAATTCAACTACACTAACTGTTCGAACAATTCAACTGTACGTATGTTGGACCAAATCAACTACACTAACTGTTCGCCCGAATCAACTACACTAAATGTTCGACCAAATCAACTACACTAACTGTTCGAACAAATCAACTACACTAACTGTTCGAACAAATCAACTGTACGTATGTTGGACCAAATCAACTACACTAACTGTTCGACCAAATCAACTACACTAACTGTTCGACCAAATCAACTACACTAACTATTCGACCAAATCAACTACACAAACTGTTCGAACAAATCAACTACACTAAATGTTCGACCAAATCAACTGTACGTATGTTGGACCAAATCAACTACACTAACTTTTGGAACAAATCAACTACACTAACTGTTCAACAAAATCAACTACACTAACTGTTCGAACAAATCAACTACACTAACTGTTCGAACAAATCAACTACACTAACTGTTCAAACAAATCAACTACACTAACTGTTCGACCAAATCAACTACACTAACTGTTCGACCAAATCAACTGTACGTATGTTGGACCAAATCAACTACACTAACTGTTCGACCAATTCAACTACACTAACTGTTTAACCAAATCAACTGTACATATGTTGGACTAAATTAACTACCTTAACTGTTCAAACAAAAAAACTACACTAACTGTTCGACCAAATCAACGTTGCGTATGTTGGACCAAATCAACTACACTAACTGTTCAAACAAATCAACTACACTAACTGTTTGACCAAATCAACTGTACGTATGTTGGATCAAATCAACTACACTAACTGTTCGACCAAATCAACTACACTAACTGTTCGACCAAATCAACTACACTAACTGTTCGACCAAATCAACTACACTAACTGTTCGAACAAATCAACTACACTAACTGTTTGACCAAATCAACTGTACGTATGTTCGACCAAATCAACTACACTAACTGTTCGGACAAATCAACTACACTAACTGTTCGACAAATTCAACTACACTATCTGTTCGAACAAATCAACTACACTAGCTGTTCAACCAAATCCACTGTACGTATATTGGACCAAATCAACTACACTAACTGTTGGAACAAATCAACTACACTAACTGTTCGACCAAATAAACTGTACATAAGTTGGACCAAATCAACTACACTAACTGTTCGAACAAATCAACTACACTAACTGTTCGAACAAATCAACTACACTAACTGTTCGAACAATTCAACTGTACGTATTATGGACCAAATCAACTACACTAACTGTTCGCCCGAATCAACTACACTAACTGTTCGAGCTAATCAACTACACTAACTGTTCGACCAAATCAACTACACTAACTGTACGACCAAATCCACTACACGAACTGTTCGTCCAAATCAACTGTACGTATGTTGGACCAAATCAACT
This sequence comes from Bulinus truncatus, assembly GCA_021962125.1. Taxonomy (NCBI): domain Eukaryota; kingdom Metazoa; phylum Mollusca; class Gastropoda; family Planorbidae; genus Bulinus; species Bulinus truncatus. The sequence continues at coordinate 163,015 of JAGDYQ010000172.1, read as the reverse complement.
ACACTAACTGTTCGAACAAATCAACTACACTAACTGTTCGACCAAATCAACTACACCAACTGTTCGAACAAATCAACTACACTAACTGTTCGACCAAATCAACTACACTAACTGTTCGAACAAATCAACTACACTAACTGTTCGAACAATTCAACTGTACGTATGTTGGACCAAATCAACTACACTAACTGTTCGCCCGAATCAACTACACTAACTTTTCGACCAAATCAACTACACTAACTGTTCGAACAAATCATCTACACTAACTGTTCGACCAAATCAACTGTATGTATGTTGGACCAAATCAACTACACTAAATGTTCGAACAAATCAACTACACTAACTGTTTGACCAAATCAACTACACTAACTGTTCGAACAAATCAACTACACTAACTGTTCGAAAAAATCAACTACACTAACTGTTCGACCAAATCAACTGTACGTATGTTCGACCAAATCAACTACACTAACTGTTCGAACAAATCAACTACACTAACTGTTCGACCGAATCAACTGTACGTATGTTGGACCAAATCAACTACACTAACTTTTCGAACAAATCAACTACACTAACTGTTCAACCAAATCAACTACACTAACTGTTCGAACAAATCAACTACACTAACTGTTCGTCCAAATCAACTGTACGTATGTTGGACCAAATCAACTACACTAACTGTTCGAACAAATCAACTACACTAACTGTTCGACCAAATAAACTGTACATATGTTGGACCAAATCAACTACACTAACTGTTCGAACAAATCAACTACACTAACTGTTCGACCAAATCAACTACACTAACTGTTCGAACAAATCAACTACACTAACTGTTCGACCAAATCAACTGAACTAACTGTTCGAACAAATCAACTACACTAACTGTTCGAACAATTCAACTGTACGTATGTTGGACCAAATCAACTACACTAACTGTTCGCCCGAATCAACTACACTAACTGTTCGACCAAATCAACTACACTAACTGTTCGAACAAATCATCTGCACTAACTGTTCGACCAAATCAACTGTATGTATGTTGGACCAAATCAACTACACTAACTGTTCGAACAAATCAACTACACTAACTGTTCGACCAAATCAACTACACTAATTGTTCGAACAAATCAACTACACTAACTGTTCGAAAAAATCAACTACACTAACTGTTCGACCAAATCAACTACACTAACTGTTCGAACAAATCATCTGCACTAACTGTTCGACCAAATCAACTGTATGTATGTTGGACCAAATCAACTACACTAACTGTTCGAACAAATCAACTACACTAACTGTTCGACCAAATCAACTACACTAACTGTTCGAACAAATCAACTACACTAACTGTTCGAAAAAATCAACTACACTAACTGTTCGACCAAATCAACTGTACGTATGTTGGACCAAATAAACTACACTAACTGTTCGAACAAATCAACTACACTAACTGTTCAACCAAATAAACTGTACGTATGTTGGACCAAATCAACTAGACTAACTGTTCTACCAAATCAACTACACTCACTGTTCGACCAAATCAACTGTACGTATGTTGGACCTAATAGACTACACTAACTGTTCGAACAAAACAACTACACTAACTGTTCGACCAAATCAACTACACTAACTGTTCGAGCTAATCAACTACACTAACTGTTCGACCAAATCAACTACACTAACTGTTCGACCAAATCCACTACACTAACTGTTCGACCAAATCAACTGTACGTATGTTCGACCAAATCAACTACACTAACTGTTCGAACAAATCAACTACACTAACTGTTCTACAAATTCAACTACACTAACTGTTCGAACAAATCAACTACACTAACTGTTCAACCAAATCCACTGTACGTATGTTGGACCAAATCAACTACACTAACTGCTCGAACAAATCAACTACACTAACTGTTTGACCGAATCAGCTGTACGTATGTTGGACCAAATCAACTACACTAACTTTTCGAACAAATCAACTACACTAACTGTTCGACCAAATCAACTACACTAACTGTTCGAACAAATCAACTACACTAACTGTTCGTCCAAATCAACTGTACGTATGTTGGACCAAATCAACTACACTAACTGTTCGAACAAATCAACTACACTAACTGTTCGACCAAATCAACTGTACATATGTTGGACCAAATCAACTACACTAACTGTTCGAACAAAGCAACTACACTAACTGTTCGACCAAATCAACTACACTAACTGTTCGAACAAAGCAACTACACTAACTGTTCGACCAGATCAACTACACTAACTGTTCGAACAAATCAACTACACTAACTGTTCGACCAAATCAACTACACTAACTGTTCGAACAAATCAACTACACTAACTGTTCGTCCAAATCAACTGTACGTATGTTGGACCAAATCAACTACACTAACTGTTCGCCCGAATCAACTACACTAACTTTTCGACCAAATCAACTACACTAACTGTTCGAACAAATCAACTACACTAACTGTTCGACCAAATAAACTGTACATATGTTGGACCAAATCAACTACACTAACTGTTGGAACAAATCAACTACACTAACTGTTCGACCAAATCAACTACACTAACTGTTCGAACAAATCAACTACACTAACTGTTCGACCAAATCAACTACACTAACTGTTCGAACAAATCAACTACACTAACTGTTCGAACAATTCAACTGTACGTATGTTGGACCAAATCAACTACACTAACTGTTCGCACGAATCAACTACACTAACTGTTCGACCAAATCAACTACACTAACTATTCGACCAAATCAACTACACTAACTGTTCGAACAAATCAACTACACTAAATGTTCGACCAAATCAACTGTACGTATGTTGGACCAAATCAACTACACTAACTGTTGGAACAAATCAACTACACTAACTGTTCAACCAAATCAACTACACTAACTGTTCGAACAAATCAACTACACTAACTGTTCGAACAAATCAACTACACTAACTGTTCAAACAAATCAACTACACTAACTGTTCGACCAAATCAACTACACTAACTGTTCGACCAAATCAACTGTACGTATGTTGGACCAAATCAACTACACTAACTGTTCGACCAATTCAACTACACTAACTGTTTAACCAAATCAACTGTACATATGTTGGACCAAATTAACTACCTTAACTGTTCAAACAAAAAAACTACACTAACTGTTCGACCAAATCAACGTTGCGTATGTTGGACCAAATCAACTACACTAACTGTTCAAACAAATCAACTACACTAACTGTTTGACCAAATCAACTGTACGTATGTTGGATCAAATCAACTACACTAACTGTTCGACCAAATCAACTACACTAACTGTTCGACCAAATCAACTACACTAACTGTTCGACCAAATCAACTACACTAACTGTTCGAACAAATCAACTACACTAACTGTTTGACCAAATAAATTGTACGTATGTTCGACCAAATCAACTACACTAACTGTTCGAACAAATCAACTACACTAACTATTCGACCAAATCAACTACACTAACTGTTCGAACAAATCAACTACACTAAATGTTTGACCAAATCAACTGTACGTATGTTCGACCAAATCAACTACACTAAATGTTCGAACAAATCAACTACACTAACTGTTCGACAAATTCAACTACACTATCTGTTCGAACAAATCAACTACACTAGCTGTTCAACCAAATCCACTGTACGTATGTTGGACCAAATCAACTACACTAACTGTTTGACCAAATCAACTACACTAACTGTTCGAACAAATCAACTACACTAACTGTTCGAAAAAATCAACTACACTAACTGTTCGACCAAATCAACTGTACGTATGTTCGACCAAATCAACTACACTAACTGTTCAAACAAATCAACTACACTAACTGTTCGACCGAATCAACTGTACGTATGTTGGATCAAATCAACTACACTAACTTTTCGAACAAATCAACTACACTAACTGTTCAACCAAATCAACTACACTAACTGTTCGAACAAATCAACTACACTAACTGTTCGTCCAAATCAACTGTACGTATGTTGGACCAAATCAACTACACTAACTGTTCGAACAAATCAACTACACTAACTGTTCGACCAAATAAACTGTACATATGTTGGACCAAATCAACTACACTAACTGTTCGAACAAATCAACTACACTAACTGTTCGACCAAATCAACTACACTAACTGTTCGAACAAATCAACTACACTAACTGTTCGACCAAATCAACTGAACTAACTGTTCGAACAAATCAACTACACTAACTGTTCGAACAATTCAACTGTACGTATGTTGGACCAAATCAACTACACTAACTGTTCGCCCGAATCAACTACACTAACTGTTCGACCAAATCAACTACACTAACTGTTCGAACAAATCATCTGCACTAACTGTTCGACCAAATCAACTGTATGTATGTTGGACCAAATCAACTACACTAACTGTTCGAACAAATCAACTACACTAACTGTTCGACCAAATCAACTACACTAACTGTTCGAACAAATCAACTACACTAACTGTTCGAAAAAATCAACTACACTAACTGTTCGACCAAATCAACTGTACGTATGTTGGACCAAATAAACTACACTAACTGTTCGAACAAATCAACTACACTAACTGTTCGACCAAATAAACTGTACGTATGTTGGACCAAATCAACTAGACTAACTGTTCTACCAAATCAACTACACTCACTGTTCGACCAAATCAACTGTACGTATGTTGGACCTAATAGACTACACTAACTGTTCGAACAAAACAACTACACTAACTGTTCGACCAAATCAACTACACTAACTGTTCGAGCTAATCAACTACACTAACTGTTCGACCAAATCAACTACACTAACTGTTCGACCAAATCCACTACACTAACTGTTCGACCAAATCAACTGTACGTATGTTCGACCAAATCAACTACACTAACTGTTCGAACAAATCAACTACACTAACTGTTCTACAAATTCAACTACACTAACTGTTCGAACAAATCAACTACACTAACTGTTCAACCAAATCCACTGTACGTATGTTGGACCAAATCAACTACACTAACTGCTCGAACAAATCAACTACACTAACTGTTTGACCGAATCAGCTGTACGTATGTTGGACCAAATCAACTACACTAACTTTTCGAACAAATCAACTACACTAACTGTTCGACCAAATCAACTACACTAACTGTTCGAACAAATCAACTACACTAACTGTTCGTCCAAATCAACTGTACGTATGTTGGACCAAATCAACTACACTAACTGTTCGAACAAATCAACTACACTAACTGTTCGACCAAATCAACTGTACATATGTTGGACCAAATCAACTACACTAACTGTTCGAACTAAGCAACTACACTAACTGTTCGACCAAATCAACTACACTAACTGTTCGAACAAAGCAACTACACTAACTGTTCGACCAAATCAACTACACTAACTGTTCGAACAAATCAACTACACTAACTGTTCGACCAAATCAACTACACTAACTGTTCGAACAAATCAACTACACTAACTGTTCGTCCAAATCAACTGTACGTATGTTGGACCAAATCAACTACACTAACTGTTCGCCCAAATCAACTACACTAACTTTTCGACCAAATCAACTACACTAACTGTTCGAACAAATCAACTACACTAAATGTTCGACCAAATAAACTGTACATATGTTGGACCAAATCAACTACACTAACTGTTCGAACAAATCAACTACACTAACTGTTCGACCAAATCAACTACACTAACTGTTCGAACAAATCAACTACACTAACTGTTCGACCAAATCAACTACACTAACTGTTCGAACAAATCAACTACACTAACTGTTCGAACAATTCAACTGTACGTATGTTGGACCAAATCAACTACACTAACTGTTCGAACAAATCAACTACACTAACTGTTCGACCAAATAAACTGTACGTATGTTGGACCAAATCAACTAGACTAACTGTTCTACCAAATCAACTACACTCACTGTTCGACCAAATCAACTGTACGTATGTTGGACCTATTAGACTACACTAACTGTTCGAACAAAACAACTACACTAATTGTTCGACCAAATCAACTACACTAACTGTTCGAGCTAATCAACTACACTAACTGTTCGACCAAATCAACTACACTAACTGTTCGACCAAATCCACTACACTAACTGTTCGACCAAATCAACTGTACGTATGTTCGACCAAATCAACTACACTAACTGTTCGAACAAATAAACTACACTAACTGTTCTACAAATTCAACTACACTAACTGTTCGAACAAATCAACTACACTAACTGTTCAACCAAATCCACTGTACGTATGTTGGACCAAATCAACTACACTAACTGCTCGAACAAATCAACTACACTAACTGTTTGACCGAATCAGCTGTACGTATGTTGGACCAAATCAACTACACTAACTTTTCGAACAAATCAACTACACTAACTGTTCGACCAAATCAACTACACTAACTGTTCGAACAAATCAACTACACTAACTGTTCGTCCAAATCAACTGTACGTATGTTGGACCAAATCAACTACACTAACTGTTCGAACAAATCAACTACACTAACTGTTCGACCAAATAAACTGTACATATATTGGACCAAATCAACTACACTAACTTTTCGAACAAAGCAACTACAATAACTGTTCGACCAAATCAACTACACTAACTGTTCGAACAAATCAACTACACTAACTGTTCGACATAATCAACTACACTAACTGTTCGAACAAATCAACTACACTAACTGTTCGAACAATTCAACTGTACGTATGTTGGACCAAATAAACTACACTAACTGTTCGCCCAAATCAACTACACTAACTTTTCGACCAAATCAACTACACTAACTGTTCGAACAAATCAACTACACTAACTGTTCGACCAAATAAACTGTACATATGTTGGACCAAATCAACTACACTAACTGTTCGAACAAATCAACTACACTAACTGTTCGACCAAATCAACTACACTAACTGTTCGAACAAATCAACTACACTAACTGTTCGACCAAATCAACTACACTAACTGTTCGAACAAATCAACTACACTAACTGTTCGAACAATTCAACTGTACGTATGTTGGACCAAATCAACTACACTAACTGTTCGCCCGAATCAACTACACTAACTGTTCGACCAAATCAACTACACTAACTGTTCGAACAAATCAACTACACTAACTGTTCGAACAAATCAACTGTACGTATGTTGGACCAAATCAACTACACTAACTGTTCGACCAAATCAACTACACTAACTGTTCGACCAAATCAACAACACTAACTATTCGACCAAATCAACTACACTAACTGTTCGAACAAATCAACTACACTAAATGTTCGACCAAATCAACTGTACGTATGTTGGACCAAATCAACTACACTAACTGTTCGAACAAATCAACTACACTAACTGTTCGACCAAATCAACTACACTAACTGTTCGAACAAATCAACTACACTAACTGTTCGACCAAATCAACTACACTAACTGTTCGAACAAATCAACTACACTAACTGTTCGACCAAATCAACTACACTAACTGTTCGACCAAATCAACTGTACGCATGTTGGACCAAATCAAATACACTAACTGTTCGACCAATTCAACTACACTAACTGTTTAACCAAATCAACTGTACATATGTTGGACTAAATTAACTACCTTAACTGTTCAAACAAAAAAACTACACTAACTGTTCGACCAAATCAACGTTGCGTATGTTGGACCAAATCAACTACACTAACTGTTCAAACAAATCAACTACACTAACTGTTTGACCAAATCAACTGTACGTATGTTGGATCAAATCAACTACACTAACTGTTCGACCAAATCAACTACACTAACTGTTCGAACAAATCAACTACACTAACTGTTCGACCAAATCAACTACACTAACTGTTCGAACAAATCAACTACACTAACTGTTTGACCAAATCAACTGTACGTATGTTCGACCAAATCAACTACACTAACTGTTCGAACAAATCAACTACACTAACTGTTCGACCAAATTAACTACACTAACTGTTCGAACAAATCAACTACACTAACTGTTTGACCAAATCAACTGTACGTATGTTCGACCAAATCAACTACACTAACTGTTCGGACAAATCAACTACACTAACTGTTCGACAAATTCAACTACACTATCTGTTCGAACAAATCAACTACACTAGCTGTTCAACCAAATCCACTGTACGTATGTTGGACCAAATCAACTACACTAACTGTTGGAACAAATCAACTACACTAACTGTTCGACCAAATAAACTGTACATATGTTGGACCAAATCAACTACACTAACTGTTCGAACAAATCAACTACACTAACTGTTCGAACAAATCAACTACACTAACTGTTCGAACAATTCAACTGTACGTATTATGGACCAAATCAACTACACTAACTGTTCGCCCGAATTAACTACACTAACTGTTCGAGCTAATCAACTACACTAACTGTTCGACCAAATCAACTACACTAACTGTTCGACCAAATCCACTACACGAACTGTTCGTCCAAATCAACTGTACGTATGTTGGACCAAATCAACTACACTAACTGTTCGAACAAATCAACTACACTAACTGTTCGACCAAATCAACTACACCAACTGTTCGAACAAATCAACTACACTAACTGTTCGACCAAATCAACTACACTAACTGTTCGAACAAATCAACTACACTAACTGTTCGAACAATTCAACTGTACGTATGTTGGACCAAATCAACTACACTAACTGTTCGCCCGAATCAACTACACTAACTTTTCGACCAAATCAACTACACTAACTGTTCGAACAAATCATCTACACTAACTGTTCGACCAAATCAACTGTATGTATGTTGGACCAAATCAACTACACTAAATGTTCGAACAAATCAACTACACTACTAACTGTTCGACCAAATCAACTACACTAACTGTTCGAACAAATCAACTACACTAACTGTTCGAAAAAATCAACTACACTAACTGTTCGACCAAATCAACTGTACGTATGCTCGACCAAATAAACTACACTAACTGTTCGAACAAATCAACTACACTAACTGTTCGACCGAATCAACTGTACGTATGTTGGACCAAATCAACTACACTAACTTTTCGAACAAATCAACTACACTAACTGTTCAACCAAATCAACTACACTAACTGTTCGAACAAATCAACTACACTAACTGTTCGACCAAATCCAACTGTATGTATGTTGGACCAAATCAACTACACTAACTGTTCGAACAAATCAACTACACTAACTGTTCGACCAAATCAACTGTACATATGTTGGACCAAATCAACTACACTAACTGTTCGAACAAATCAACTACACTAACTGTTCGACCAAATCAACTACACTAACTGTTCGAAGAAATCAACTACACTAACTGTTCGACCAAATCAACTGAACTAACTGTTCGAACAAATCAACTACACTAACTGTTCGAACAATTCAACTGTACGTATGTTGGACCAAATCAACTACACTAACTGTTCGCCCGAATCAACTACACTAACTGTTCGACCAAATCAACTACACTAACTGTTCGAACAAATCATCTGCACTAACTGTTCGACCAAATCAACTGTATGTATGTTGGACCAAATCAACTACACTAACTGTTCGAACAAATCAACTACACTAACTGTTCGACCAAATCAACTACACTAACTGTTCGAACAAATCAACTACACTAACTGTTCGAAAAAATCAACTACACTAACTGTTCGACCAAATCAACTGTACGTATGTTGGACCAAATCAACTACACTAACTGTTCGAACAAATCAACTACACTAACTGTTCGACCAAATAAACTGTACGTATGTTGGACCAAATCAACTAGACTAACTGTTCGACCAAATCAACTACACTCACTGTTCGACCAAATCAACTGTACGTATGTTTGACCTAATAGACTACACTAACTGTTCGAACAAAACAACTACACTAACTGTTCGACCAAATCAACTACACTAACTGTTCGAGCTAATCAACTACACTAACTGTTCGACCAAATCAACTACACTAACTGTTCGACCAAATCCACTACACTAACTGTTCGACCAAATCAACTGTACGTATGTTCGACCAAATCAACTACACTAACTGTTCGAACAAATCAACTACACTAACTGTTCTACAAATTCAACTACACTAACTGTTCGAACAAATCAACTACACTAACTGTTCAACCAAATCCACTGTATGTATGTTGGACCAAATCAACTACACTAACTGTTCGAACAAATCAACTACACTAACTGTTCGACCAAATCAACTGTACGTATGTTGGACCAAATCAACTACACTAACTGTTCGAACAAATCAACTACACTAACTGTTCGACCAAATCAACTACACTAACTGTTCGAACAAATCAACTACACTAACTGTTCGTCCAAATCAACTGTACGTATGTTGGACCAAATCAACTACACTAACTGTTCGAACAAATCAACTACACTAACTGTTCGACCAAATCAACTGTACATATGTTGGACCAAATCAACTACACTAACTGTTCGAACAAAGCAACTACACTAACTGTTCGACCAAATCAACTACACTAACTGTTCGAACAAAGCAACTACACTAACTGTTCGACCAAATCAACTACACTAACTGTTCGAACAAATCAACTACACTAACTGTTCTACCAAATCAACTACACTAACTGTTCGAACACATCAACTACACTAACTGTTCGTCCAAATCAACTGTACGTATGTTGGACCAAATCAACTACACTAACTGTTCGCCCGAATCAACTACACTAACTTTTCGACCAAATCAACTACACTAACTGTTCGAACAAATCAACTACACTAACTGTTCGACCAAATAAACTGTACATATGTTGGACCAAATCAACTACACTAACTGTTCGAACAAATCAACTACACTAACTGTTCGACCAAATCAACTACACTAACTGTTCGAACAAATCAACTACACTAACTGTTCGACAAAATCAACTACACTAACTGTTCGAACAAATCAACTACACTAACTTTTCGAACAATTTAACTGTACGTATGTTGGACCAAATCAACTACACTAACTGTTCGCCCGAATCAACTACACTAACTGTTCGACCAAATCAACTACACTAACTATTCGACCAAATCAACTACACTAACTGTTCGAACAAATCAACTACACTAAATGTTCGACCAAATCAACTGTACGTATGTTGGACCAAATCAACTACACTAACTGTTGGAACAAATCAACTACACTAACTGTTCAACCAAATCAACTACACTAACTGTTCGAACAAATCAACTACACTAACTGTTCGAACAAATCAACTACACTAACTGTTCAAACAAATCAACTACACTAACTGTTCGACCAAATCAACTACACTAACTGTTCGACCAAATCAACTGTACGTATGTTGGACCAAATCAACTACACTAAATGTTCGACCAATTCAACTACACTAACTGTTTAACCAAATCAACTGTACATATGTTGGACCAAATTAACTACCTTAACTGTTCAAACAAAAAAACTACACTAACTGTTCGACCAAATCAACGTTGCGTATGTTGGACCAAATCAACTACACTAACTGTTCAAACAAATCAACTACACTAACTGTTTGACCAAATCAACTGTACGTATGTTGGATCAAATCAACTACACTAACTGTTCGACCAAATCAACTACACTAACTGTTCGACCAAATCAACTACACTAACTGTTCGACCAAATCAACTACACTAACTGTTCGAACAAATCAACTACACTAACTGTTTGACCAAATAAATTGTACGTATGTTCGACCAAATCAACTACACTAACTGTTCGAACAAATCAACTACACTAACTATTCGACCAAATCAACTACACTAACTGTTCGAACAAATCAACTACACTAACTGTTTGACCAAATCAACTGTACGTATGTTCGACCAAATCAACTACACTAAATGTTCGAACAAATCAACTACACTAACTGTTCGACAAATTCAACTACACTATCTGTTCGAACAAATCAACTACACTAGCTGTTCAACCAAATCCACTGTACGTATGGTGGACCAAATCAACTACACTAACTGTTCGAACAAATTAACTACACTAACTGTTCGAACAAATCAACTACACTAACTGTTCGAACAATTCAACTGTACGTATGATGGACCAAATCAACTACACTAACTGTTCGCCCGAATCAACTACACTAACTGTTCGAGCTAATAAACTACACTAACTGTTCGACCAAATCAACTACACTAACTGTTCGACCAAATCCACTACACGAACTGTTCGTCCAAATCAACTGTACGTATGTTGGCTCTAATCAACTACACTAACTGTTCGAACAAATCAACTACACTAACTGTTCGACCAAATAAACTGTACATATGTTGGACCAAATCAACTACACTAACTGTTCGAACAAATCAACTACACTAACTGTTCGAACAAATCAACTACACTAACTGTTCGACCAAATCAACTACACTAACTGTTCGAACAAATCAACTACACTAACTGTTCAAACAATTCAACTGTACGTATGTTGGACCAAATCAACTACACTAACTGTTCGCCCGAATCAACTACATTAACTGTTCGACCAAATCAACTACACTAACTGTTCGAACAAATCAACTGTACGTATGTTGGACCAAATCAACTACACTAACTGTTCGACCAAATCAAATACACTAACTGTTCGACCAAATCAACTACACTAACTATTCGACCAAATCAACTACACTAACTGTTCGAACAAATCAACTACACTAAATGTTCGACCAAATCAACTGTACGTATGTTGGACCAAATCAACTACACTAACTGTTGGAACAAATCAACTACACTAACTGTTAAACCAAATCAACTACACTAACTGTTCGAACAAATCAACTACACTAACTGTTCGACCAAATAAACTACACTAACTGTTCGACCAAATCAACTGTACGTATGTTGGACCAAATCAACTACACTAACTGTTCGACCAATTCAACTAAACTAACTGTTTAACCAAATCAACTGTACATATGTTGGACCAAATTAACTACACTAACTGTTCAAACAAAAAAACTACACTAACTGTTCGACCAAATCAACTGTGCGTATGTTGGACCAAATCAACTACACTAACTGTTCAAACAAATCAACTACACTAACTGTTTGACCAAATCAACTGTACGTATGTTGGATCAAATCAACTACACTAACTGTTCGACCAAATCAACTACACTAACTGTTCGAACAAATCAACTACACTAACTGTTCGACCAAATCAACTACACTAACTGTTCGCCCGAATCAACTACACTAACTGTTCGACCAAATCAACTACACTAACTATTCGACCAAATCAACTACACTAACTGTTTGAACAAATCAACTATACTAACTGTTCGACCAAATCAACTACACTAAATGTTCGACCAAATCAACTGTACGTATGTTGGACCAAATCAACTACACTGACTGTTGGAACAAATCAACTACACTAACTGTTCAACCAAATCAACTACATTAACTGTTCGAACAAATCAACTACACTAACTGTTCGAACAAATCAACTACACTAACTGTTCAAACAAATCAACTACACTAACTGTTCGACCAATCAACTACACTAACTGTTCGACCAAATCAACTGTACGTATGTTAGACCAAATCAAATACACTAACTGTTCGACCAATTCAACTACACTAACTGTTCAACCAAATCAACTGTACATATGTTGGACCAAATCAACTACACTAACTGTTCAAACAAAAAAACTACACTAACTGTTCGACCAAATCAACTGTACATATGTTGGACCAAATCAACTACACTAACTGTTCAAACAAATCAACTACACTAACTGTTTGACCAAATCAACTGTACGTATGTTGGATCAAATCAAATACACTAACAGTTTGACCAAATCAACTACACTAACTGTTCGAACAAATCAACTACACTAACTGTTCGACCAAATCAACTACACTAACTGTTCGAACAAATCAACTACACTAACTGTTCGACCAAATCAACTACACTAACTGTTCGAACAAATCAACTACACTAACTGTTCGACCAAATCAACTACACTAACTGTTCGAACAAATCAACTACACAAACTGTTCGACCAAATCAACTACACTAACTGTTCGACCAAATAAACTGTACGTATGTTGGACCAAATCAACTAGACTAACTGTTCGACCAAATCAACTACACTAACTGTTCGACCAAATCAACTGTACGTATGTTGGACCTAATCAACTACACTAACTGTTCGAACAAAACAACTACACTAACTGTTCGAGCTAATCAACTACACTAACTGTTCGACCAAATAAACTACACTAACTGTTCGACCAAATCCACTACACTAACTGTTCGACCAAATCAACTGTACGTATGTTCGACCAAATCAACTACACTAACTGTTCAAACAAATCAACTACACTAACTGTTTGACCAAATCAACTGTACGTATGTTGGATCAAATCAAATACACTAACAGTTTGACCAAATCAACTACACTAACTGTTCGAACAAATCAACTACACTAACTGTTCGACCAAATCAACTACACTAACTGTTCGAACAAATCAACTACACTAACTGTTTGACCAAATCAACTACACTAACTGTTCGAACAAATCAACTACACTAACTGTTCGACCAAATCAACTACACTAACTGTTCGAACAAATCAACTACACTAACTGTTCGAACTAATCAACTACACTAACTGTTCGACCAAATAAACTGTACGTATGTTGGACCAAATCAACTAGACTAACTGTTCGACCAAATTAACTACACTAACTGTTCGACCAAATCAACTGTACGTATGTTGGACCTAATCAACTACACTAACTGTTCGAACAAAACAACTACACTAACTGTTCGAGCTAATCAACTACACTAACTGTTCGACCAAATAAACTACACTAACTGTTCGACCAAATCCACTACACTAACTGTTCGACCAAATCAACTGTACGTATGTTCGACCAAATCAACTACACTAACTGTTCGAACAAATCAACTACACAAACGGTTCGACAAATTCAACTACACTAACTGTTCGAACAAATCAACAACACTAACTGTTCAACCAAATCCACTGTACGTATGTTGGACCAAATCAACTACACTAACAGTTCGAACAAATCAACTACACTAATTGTTCGACCAAATCAACTACACTAACTGTTCGAACAAATCAACTACACTAACTGTTCGTCCAAATCAACTGTACGTATGTTGGACCAAATCAACTACACTAACTGTTCGAACAAATCAACTACACTAACTGTTCGACCAAATAAACTGTACATATGTTGGACCAAATCAACTACACTAACTGTTCGAACAAATCAACTACACTAACTGTTCGACCAAATCAACTACACTAACTGTTCGAACAAATCAACTACACTAACTGTTCGACCAAATCAACTACACTAACTGTTCGAACAAATCAACTACACTAACTGTTCGAACAATTCAACTGTACGTATGTTGGACCAAATCAACTACACTAACTGTTCGCCCGAATCAACTACACTAACTGTTCGAACAAATCAACTACACTAACTGTTCGAACAAATCAACTGTACGTATGTTGGACCAAATCAACTACACTAATTGTTCGACCAAATCAACTACACTAACTGTTCGACCAAATCAACTACACTAACTATTCGACCAAATCAACTACACTAACTGTTCGAACAAATCAACTATACTAACTGTTCGACCAAATCAACTACACTAAATGTTCGACCAAATCAACTGTACGTATGTTGGACCAAATCAACTACACTAACTGTTGGAACAAATCAACTACACTAACTGTTCAACCAAATCAACGACACTAACTGTTCGAACAAATCAACTACATTAACTGTTCGAACAAATCAACTACACTAACTGTTCAAACAAATCAACTACACTAACTGTTCGACCAAATCAACTACACTAACTGTTCGACCAAATCAACTGTACGTATGTTGGACCAAATCAACTACACTAACTGTTCGACCAAATCAACTACACTAACTGTTCGACCAAATCAACTGTACATATGTTGGACCAAATCAACTACACTAACTGTTCAAACAAATCAACTACACTAACTGTTCGACCAAATCAACTGTATGTATGTTGGATAAAATCAACTACACTAACTGTTTGACCAAATCAACTACACTAACTGTTCGAACAAATCTACTACACTAACTGTTCGACCAAATCAACTACACTAACTGTTCGAACAAATCAACTACACTAACTGTTCGAAAAAATCAACTACATTAACTGTTCGACCAAATCAACTGTACGTATGTTGGACCAAATCAACTACACTAACTGTTCGAACAAATCAACTACACTAACTGTTCAACCAAATAAACTGTACGTATGTTGGACCAAATCAACTAGACTAACTGTTCGACAAAATCAACTGTACGTATGTTGGACCAAATCAACTACACTAACTTTTCGAACAAATCAACTACACTAACTGTTCGACCAAATCAACTACACTAACTGTTCGAGCAAATCAACTACACTAACTGTTCGACCAAATCAACTGTACGTATGTTGGACCAAATCAACTACACTAACTGTTCGAACAAATCAACTACACTAACTGTTCGACCAAATCAACTACACTAACTGTTCGACCAAATCAACTACACTAACTGTTCGAACAAATCAACTACACAAACTGTTCGAACAAATCAACTACACTAACTGTTCGACCAAATCAACTGTACGTATGTTCGACCAAATCAACTACACTAACTGTTCGAACAAATCAACTACACTAACTGTTCGACAAATTCAACTACACTAACTGTTCGAACAATTCAACTGTACGTATGTTGGACCAAATCAACTACACTAACTGTTCGCCCGAATCAACTACACTAACTGTTCGACCAAATCAACTGTATGTATGTTGGACCAAATCAACTACACTAACTGTTCGAACAAATCAACTACACTAACTGTTCGACCAAATCAACTACACTAACTGTTCGAACAAATCAACTACACTAACTGTTCGAAAAAATCAACTACACTAACTGTTCGACCAAATCAACTGTACGTATGTTGGACCAAATCAACTACACTAACTGTTCGAACAAATCAACTACACTAACTGTTCGGCCAAATAAACTGTACGTATGTTGGACCAAATCAACTAGACTAACTGTTCGACCAAATCAACTACACTAACTGTTCGACCAAATCAACTGTACGTATGTTGGACCTAATCAACTACACTAACTGTTCGAACAAAACAACTACACTAACTGTTCGACCAAATCAACTACACTAACTGTTCGAGCTAATCAACTACACTAACTGTTCGACCAAATCAACTACACTAACTGTTCGACCAAATCCACTACACTAACTGTTCGACCAAATCAACTGTACGTATGTTCGACCAAATCAACTACACTAACTGTTCGACCAAATCAACTACACTAACTATTCGACCAAATCAACTACACTAACTGTTCGAACAAATCAACTACACTAACTGTTCGACCAAATCAACTGTACGTATGTTGGACCAAATCAACTACACTAACTGTTCGAACAAATCAACTACACTAACTGTTCGACCAAATCAACTACACTAACTGTTCGAACAAATCAACTACACTAACTGTTCGTCCAAATCAACTGTACGTATGTTGGACCAAATCAACTACACTAACTGTTCGAACAAATCAACTACACTAACTGTTCGACCAAATCAACTACACTAACTGTTCGAACAAATCAACTACACTAACTGTTCGAACAATTCAACTGTACGTATGTTGGACCAAATCAACTACACTAACTGTTCGCCCGAATCAACTACACTAACTGTTCGACCAAATCAACTACACTAACTGTTCGAACAAATCAACTACACTAACTGTTCGAACAAATCAACTGTACGTATGTTGGACCAAATCAACTACACTAATTGTTCGACCAAATCAACTACACTAACTGTTCGACCAAATCAACTACACTAACTATTCGACCAAATCAACTACACTAACTGTTCGAACAAATCAACTATACTAACTGTTCGACCAAATCAACTACACTAAATGTTCGACCAAATCAACTGTACGTATGTTGGACCAAATCAACTACACTAACTGTTGGAACAAATCAACTACACTAACTGTTCAACCAAATCAACGACACTAACTGTTCGAACAAATCAACTACATTAACTGTTCGAACAAATCAACTACACTAACTGTTCAAACAAATCAACTACACTAACTGTTCGACCAAATCAACTACACTAACTGTTCGACCAAATCAACTGTACGTATGTTGGACCAAATCAAATACACTAACTGTTCGACCAATTCAACTACACTAACTGTTCAACCAAATCAACTGTACATATGTTGGACCAAATCAACTACACTAACTGTTCAAACAAAAAAACTACACTAACTGTTCGACCAAATCAACTGTACATATGTTGGACCAAATCAACTACACTAACTGTTCAAACAAATCAACTACACTAACTGTTTGACCAAATCAACTGTACGTATGTTGGATCAAATCAACTACACTAACTGTTTGACCAAATCAACTACACTAACTGTTCGAACAAATCTACTACACTAACTGTTCGACCAAATCAACTACACTAACTGTTCGAACAAATCAACTACACTAACTGTTCGAACAAATCAACTACACTAACTGTTCGAAAAAATCAACTACATTAACTGTTCGACCAAATCAACTGTACGTATGTTGGACCAAATCAACTACACTAACTGTTCGAACAAATCAACTACACTAACTGTTCAACCAAATAAACTGTACGTATGTTGGACCAAATCAACTAGACTAACTGTTCGACAAAATCAACTGTACGTATGTTGGACCAAATCAACTACACTAACTTTTCGAACAAATCAACTACACTAACTGTTCGACCAAATCAACTACACTAACTGTTCGAGCAAATCAACTACACTAACTGTTCGACCAAATCAACTGTATGTATGTTGGACCAAATCAACTACATTAACTGTTCGAACAAATCAACTACACTAACTGTTCGACCAAATCAACTACACTAACTGTTCGAACAAATCAACTACACTAACTGTTCGAACAAATCAACTACACTAACTGTTCGACCAAATCAACTGTACGTATGTTCGACCAAATCAACTACACTAACTGTTCGAACAAATCAACTACACTAACTGTTCGACAAATTCAACTACACTAACTGTTCGAACAAATCAACTACACTAACTGTTCGAACAATTCAACTGTACGTATGTTGGACCAAATCAACTACACTAACTGTTCGCCCGAATCAACTACACTAACTGTTCGACCAAATCAACTGTATGTATGTTGGACCAAATCAACTACACTAACTGTTCGAACAAATCAACTACACTAACTGTTCGACCAAATCAACTACACTAACTGTTCGAACAAATCAACTACACTAACTGTTCGAAAAAATCAACTACACTAACTGTTCGACCAAATCAACTGTACGTATGTTGGACCAAATCAACTACACTAACTGTTCGAACAAATCAACTACACTAACTGTTCGGCCAAATAAACTGTACGTATGTTGGACCAAATCAACTAGACTAACTGTTCGACCAAATCAACTACACTAACTGTTCGACCAAATCAACTGTACGTATGTTGGACCTAATCAACTACACTAACTGTTCGAACAAAACAACTACACTAACTGTTCGACCAAATCAACTACACTAACTGTTCGAGCTAATCAACTACACTAACTGTTCGACCAAATCAACTACACTAACTGTTCGACCAAATCCACTACACTAACTGTTCGACCAAATCAACTGTACGTATGTTCGACCAAATCAACTACACTAACTGTTCGAACAAATCAACTACACTAACTGTACGACAAATTCAACTACAATAACTGTTCGAACAAAACAACTACACTAACTGTTCAACCAAATCCACTGTATGTATGTTGGACCAAATCAACTACACTAACTGTTCGAACAAATCAACTACACTAACTGTTCGAACAAATCAACTGTACGTATGTTGGACCAAATCAACTACACTAACTGTTCGAACAAATCAACTACACTAACTGTTCGACCAAATCAACTACACTAACTGTTCGAACAAATCAACTACACTAACTGTTCGTCCAAATCAACTGTACGTATGTTGGACCA
>JAGDYQ010000172.1:0-142243 GCA_021962125.1 Bulinus truncatus | reverse complement strand
GTTTAATACTTGTAATTTTATTTTTGCCATAAGTTTAATACTTGTAATTTTATTTCGGTCCCAAGTTTAATACTTGTAATTTTATTTTGGCCCCAAGTTTAATACTTGTAATTTTATTTTGGCCCCAAGTTTAATACTTGTAATTTTATTTCGGCCATAAGTTTAATACTTGTAATTTTATTTTGGCCCCAAGATTAATTAATACGTGAAATTTTTTTTTGACCCCAAGTTTAATACTTGTTATTTTATTTTGACCCCAAGTTTAATACGTGTAATTTCATTTCGTCCTTAAATTTAATACGTGTAATTTTATTTTGGCTGTGTAAGTTCATGTAAGGGGGCACATTACTAGTTTCTGTGCCTGGAGCCTCCACTGACATTAATCCACGACCTACATGCAGATACCCTCTGAATGTGTTTTTCGGCCGTACCTGTAGTTCCTTCATAGGAGTAGAACTCTGTAGAACTAATAGGAATTAATACCGTGGTAGAGGTGCCCCACGCCCTTGGGCGATGGGGGTTGCCAAATGTAAATAAACCGTCCAGTATAATCATTATACTCATAGAGAGAGAAATAGAGAGACAGAGAGACACAGAGAGTCAGAGAGAGAGACAGTGAGAGACATAGAGAGAGAGAGTGTATGTGAAAGAGAGAGAGAGAGAGAGAGAGAGAGTGTCTGTGAAAGAGAGAGTGAGGGAGAGAGAGACAGTGGCGTAGCGAGGTGGGCTACTCAGAAAGGGGCGCCGAATGGTATAATTTACATATAATATATGGTTTTCGAATGCTGGGGCTCTAAAAAGGTATTGTGCCCCGGGCGCGAGTTAAGCTTGCTATGCCATATGCCACGAGAGAGAGAGAGAGAGAGAGAGAGAGAGAGAGAGAGAGAGAGATAACGTCGATAGAGTGACACGCTCACATACATACAAGATACCGCGATGTGTTTTTTTTTTGTTTAGTTTGGGATAAATTCGGCTGTCACAAATCAATAAACCAGGCAGGCAAACAGTGTCAAAGAGTAAAATATAAAAGGTGGTTAGTAATGAAAAGATAGGCGTACAGTTCCAATTAAATATCTCACGACCTTGAACTCTAAAAAAAAAAAACTAAGCACATTATGTAACCCTTAGATCTATTGCACAAATAAGAGACAAGGGTAGTAAAAAAAAAAAGTCTATTGTTAGCCGCGGAAGTTAAACACACGTACGTACGCCAGGCTAGCCGATTATGTATTAGAAGAGATGCCCAGATATGTAAACAAACGATTGGTCAGTATTTCAATCAAGGGAATCGACAAGTGCACTAAAACGTTGGTTATGTCTTGGGGAAAAAGCGGTATAGTTGACTGCTCTACTAACAGCCGGAATTATTCAAGGGTACGATCGTTGTCCCTTAAGTCCACCAAGCTGTAAAGTGTGTACATGACGTGTGATACCGTGGCTACACAAACAGGTAAACTGTACTTCACCTCACGACCCCATCCCCTCCCCAATCCCCTCGGCGATCTTTACCTGGGAATCATTACTTTAGTACGTTCTTTAACAAGCAGCTATGTACCGGCTTTACCAGGGATTCATTACTCTAGTACGTTCTTTAACAAGCAGCTATTTACAGGCTTTACCAGGGATTCATTACTCTAGTACGTTATTTAACAAGCAGCTATGTACAGGCTTTACCAGGGATTCATTTACTCTAGTACGTTCTTTAACAAGCAGCTATTTACAGGCTTTACCAGGGATTCATTACTCTAGTACGTTATTTAACAAGCAGCTATGTACAGGCTTTACCAGGGATTCACTACTCTAGTACGTTCTTTAACAAGCAGCTATGTACAGGCTTTACCAGGGATTCATTACTCTAGTACGTTCTTTAACAAGCAGCTATGTACAGGCTTTACCAGGGATTCATTACTCTAGTACGTTCTTTAACAAGCAGCTATGTACAGGCTTTACCAGGGATTCATTACTCTAGTACGTTCTTTAACAAGCAGCTATGTACAGGCTTTACCAGGGATTCATTACTCTAGTACGTTCTTTAACAAGCAGCTATGTACAGGCTTTACCAGGGATTCATTACTCTAGTACGTTCTTTAACAAGCAGCTATGTACAGGCTTTACCAGGGATTCATTACTCTAGTACGTTCTTTAACAAGCAGCTATGTACAGGCTTTACCAGGGATTCATTACTCTAGTACGTTCTTTAACAAGCAGCTATGTACAGGCTTTACCAGGGATTCATTACTCTAGTACGTTCTTTAACAAGCAGCTATGTACAGGCTTTACCAGGGATTCATTACTTTACTATGTCCATTGATGTAAACACATAAACCAGAGGCGCGGCGTAGTTCCTTGGGGTGCCAAAAATATGTAATGATTATCAGTTGTGTAGCGAGGGGGGGGGTAAGGGGGCATCATGCCCCGGGTGCTACTCACAGAAGGGCGCCAAATAGTATATTTGACATATAATATTATATGGTTTTCGAATGGGGGGGGAGGAGGAGGAGGTAAAAAGGTATTGTGCCCCGGGCGCGAGTTAAGTTCGCTACGCCACTGATGATTATATATGTATGCCTTTATCTTTTCATGGTTTATCCAGATTTGAAAAGAATTTGTACTGAAAGTGACCATTCTTGTCAAAAGGGGGGCAGTCCATACAGTTGCTTGTTCTTAAGAAAGACTGAATAAAATATTTAAATCTACATTTTGTGAATGATCTCAAAAAAAAAAAATATAGCTCAACATAAAGAATGACATAAAAAAAACAACAAAAAACCCACACCAATTCATCATAGAAGATGTGCCATAGCATTTAATTCAATTTTCAGGGTAATGAAGGTTTATTTACATAATTTTATTCTGTCATTATATTTAGACATTTAAAAAAAAACAACAAAAAACAACCTTAAACAAAAAAAAAATATGAAAGAAAATTTTTTAACAAAATGAACTTGAACAAAACTAAATCTCTAACCCATCTTGATAAAAAAAAAAGTTTTAGAAAGTTCTACTGTTGATGCATCATCAAATACACCTTGGGGTTAGAGGGTGGCACACCTAAAATACACCAGGTAAAATGTCACATCTGCTTTATGGAGATCTAAAGGAACATGCTTTATCTTCTTTTGTATTAACAATTTGTTGACTTTTGGTACAAATAAGAGTTGGCAAGTACACAGTCAGATCAAAACAAAAAAAAACCTATTTAGCAATGATGAAAAATGTGTCCTCTATTGGCATAAGTTATTAAAAAAATCAACACTTTCAAATTCTGATTACATTCCTCTACTAATTTTACCATTATTTATCCAACAATTTCAGGTGGGTTTTGTTCTGTAGTTAATAAAATAAATAAAGTGAAGGCCCCAATGAGAAACATTAAATCATGGAAATAAAAGAGGTAATTTGTCAATATTCAACCAAGTAGAATTGAACCTGACACTTTTAGGGAAGGCAGTAAAATGCCTTGAATTATAAAGCCATGCAGTTTTCGTGGGTCCTTATAGCATTAAGCAACAAGTGGCTAGTTTGAAGAAAAATAAATAAGCTTTATGCAAATAACAACTTCCTTAGTAACTGCAAATGCCTGAAACTGAACTAAATAAAATTTTCTTTGAATTAAGATTGTCAATAATCAGCATTTTATTTTTATAGTAAATAGTAGATTTTATGGAAATGAAAATTTAATATATATTATGTTAAAAGTTTAAAACTCAGTGGCTATTCAAAAGATCTTTCACATCACAACCAAAATCAGTGTATCAAACAATGCACCTCTAGCTCTGCTGCATTCAAGTCGATATACACTAAATGCCGTGGCTGATTTTCATTTATTTATGACTAAAAAAATTGTTGCAACAGCTTAGAGTTAATGGTAAAAAAAGCATTTTAGTATTCTAGCTAATAAAAAAAATTGTAATAATGCAAAAAAAAAAAAAAAAATTGAAACAATTAAGGGATGACTACTTTTAAGATGGATGTTTTAATTTTTAGAATTACATGTATATGAAAAAATTTAATTATTACTTACTTTTAAAAACACCAGAAATCTAATAATCATTACCTTCACCTTCAAAATAAAATAAAAGAGGAACAAAAAAAGAACATAAACTTGAGCAAAGGAGATGCATGTTTTAAAACCCTTTGTGAAATAAAAAAATGTAGTAATGATATACAGTTGCCATTTTTTTTATTATCGTAATATAAATAGAGACAATTTGATGACAAATTTCAAGCAGTATAATACTTTTCATTTATCACACAAGGGCGCGAGGTGTGAGTGTTGTGGGTCATAACTCTTAAACTTGTAGTCTTTTTATTTTGAATGATTATGCTAACTATATTAAATAAACACAGTACCCATAAAAATAGTATTATCTATAAATATGACTATGACCGGCAACACTCACGCCTCATCCTTGTATCGCACCAAGTTCTTTATTCTGACAACGGAGTCATGACCAATCATATAGATAACAGGAATCTAAAATAATTAGTGGTTAAATCCGGTTACACAATAACAATTATACTAATAAATTTAAAAAAAAAAAACAACAACTGATAAATAAAAATGCTTCTACCTGAAAGATTTGAAATGAGTATGGTATTTACAAATGAACAATCCTGAATTCAGACTTAGTACAAGCATAGACAAAGGACCGTGGAAAACAAAAATGAAAAGATGAAAGAATGAAGTTAATGATAACAAAATATCTTCTTTCTTTGAAGTGAAGTGCGGATCATACTTTTCACATTGGTATATGAAGCTTGCATTTTCTTTTGCATAGATATAAAGCATCGATAAATTAAATGACTAACTGCACAATATCTGACTGCCGAAAGAGCCTATCTTGAAAAAAAAATCAGAATATCTTCAAGCCTTACAAATATGTTTAAAAAACACCTTAAAAATGTGCAATAAGATCATTCGAACCAGATAGAGAAATGTTTCTTTGATAAGTACTTTAGCATGTGAAACATGAAGAACACAAGCAAAAATAAAACATTTTTTATACAGACTTTACAGTTAAAAACTAAATAATGAAGCATGAAGACATTTTTCTTATGGTGTTATTCTATCAATCTTTAACTAGACAGGGGAAACAACTAAAATTTTTCATCATGACCTCATAAAAACTGTATGTATACCCCCATATGTTTTTTTTTTACAAAATTTATACCATAAGTCTTACTACTAATGTAAAATTTATATCAATCGTATTTATTTATCAATCATGAAATAATGCTTTATATGTATTATTGTAATATCCCTGTTGGAGTTATATGACTTGAATTTAACAAGTACATGTATAGGATATTTTCAAAAAGTTAGAAAAATATAATTGTTTTGAATTTTTTTTTTACATCATATTAAATGATGTTACCTTAAAAAAGAACAAAGTAACAAGCAAATTAAGAAAAACCAACAAAAAAAAAACCATAATAGATATTAAGGAAGATAAAGATGGAAGTAATATTAATTACCTTTGACCATATAAAATAATTTATATCAGTAATGAAAGGAATAGAAAACTGTAACTTTTAAAGTATAAAAGTTATGTAATTTAATTTCTTTTAAATTTTCATTACAAATAGCTAACTTATCCTTGGTTTAAAGACAGTTTAAAAAAGAAATGTATTTCAGAATTGGAAGAATTTAATACTGCCACTATTTTTATTGGTATAACTATGAAAAGGTAGAAGTAACAAATAATCATCATATCTAATTGAATCATTTGACAAACAGCTAGCTTAAATTTAAAATTGTCAGAATATAACTCAAATTCTTAGAAAAAAATATGCAATGAATTCATGGAGCTACACTAGTGTTTTTTTAGTAAAAAAATATTGCCTTGTATTTATCTTAATATACTTCCTGGAAGTCTTAATGAAAAAAAAATCCTGGAATGATTAACAAAGACAGGGTCTTGTTGTCAAAGGTATAAGCTTCATCAATTCACTTTAATTTTCACTAGGACTGCCTTAAAGCTAAAGATTCAAAAATCATATCAGCAAGGATGAGAATACAGTCAAGTTTCAATTTCATTTTTTTCCTCCTCACACTGCCCCAAAGGTTTCTTGAGAGGCATAAACGATGTATAGGAATCCATCTTCATCCTTTTCTCTTTCATAGATATCAATAAGAGGTGTTGTATTACTAACCATGCTTCTGTTGTTAACCAATATGAAAAAAGCTTGAGTTGGAGTCAGCTGTAACCTGCGCCTGTAAAAAAAAAACAACCATAAAAACTACATAATTTTTAACAAGAAAACGGAAAATGATATTCTTGTTAGAATATTTTCTATTACATGATCAGGAAAAAAAAAAATAGTATCATAAATTGACATTGGCAGTCCTAACCCGATGGCTTATGGTGCATTGGGTAATCTGAACTGTGGCTGCTTTTCTATTGACAAAAGGAAAAATGGCCAGTTGCTTGAGCAGACAGAGATCATTAGCTTGATGTATATGGATCAAAGTTTTACCATTTTTTAAAGAGTCTACAAATGATAAATCTACAATTGAAATTTATTTTACTATCCCTTGTATTGTGCATTTCACATACATTTTTGATACTTTGTACATATTTGAAAAATAAAGTAACTACTTATTTAAATACTCGGAAATTCCACAGAAATATTTATTGGTTTTAAAAAGATATAACTGATTTTATATGATGGGACGAGTGGTCATGCGGTAAAGCGCTCGACTGTCAACCTGAGGGTCCCTGGTTCAATCTCCGGTGAGGTCTTGGCTTAAGTCCCTGCTGCATCTCCCTTGGTGCCTCAAAGGCCATTGCACTATCGACTATGGTGGGGGGTGAAAGAAGGGCACCATAAAAACTGTCCCATTAGTGGTTTATAGGATCTAAGAGATTTCATCTCATCCTTACAGGGACTTCACACACACAATGATTATTACAAATTATTGTACAATTATTTCTTCTTTAAGTTTCTATTCCATTTTGATAATTTATAACAATCAGTGTTTTATTTTTTTCAATAAAGAATGATTAAAAAAAAAGTTTTCAATGATAAAATATGCATATACAGTTCTACAATAAATACATTTTTAATAATGTAACACTAAGAGCTATCAAAGAAACAGATTTCAGCAGTCCTAACTAAGCTGCTTAAGCTTTACTAACCTGTATCAAAATTTAATTTTTTTACTTTCTTAGAAAATTTTCAATAAATAATTTATCAGAACCAGCAAAAGGTCCATACGCAGCATTTAAAAATTATACTCACCTAATGATTTTCACAATGTCACTCATATTTAGATTATCAGGGATGAGAAATTTGCATTTGTCCATTATGGGAAGATTTTTTTCATTGCCATAGCGCTCTATAATTACCTGAAAAATCAAGACATTTTTTTGTTTTCATTATCTTTAAGAAAATAAATAAATATTTGTACAGTAATATAAAAGAGGGAAATATTAAGAGCACAAACAAGTAAAACAGCATTTTTAGTCACTTACTGGAATCTTGTTTGGATGAGCGCTACGAACAGACTCAACATCTTTTTGTCTCTCAGCTAAAAAAAAAATCAATAATAATTAGTTTACTGTAGGCACTCTAGTAATTTGAAGACAAAATATATATGACTGAACAAATACTATAGTTTTAAACTTATTTTTACTATATTTCTAATTTACAAAACTAGACTATTAAAAGATAAAATGGCGGAAGTTGTTAAAACAATCTTAATGAGTTAATCATCATTAATGACTGTCATAAAATTAATTCATTTTGCAAAATAAAAACTGTTTTATCAAAATACATAAAATTCGAAGAGAAGGGATAAAAATGAATTGCTGAACACTAAATATTGGCTAAACTTGACTTTAATACAAGATTTAGTTTCAAGTTCAAGAAATCCAGAAAATTTCTGAGAAATTTGTCTTACTCTAGTTAGAACCTATTTCTACGATCCGTATAAATATTAACTGCACTTACAGAACGATTTTCTTTCTTTGAAAGACAACTTTCTTTCTTGTTGCATATCTAATCTAGAAAAATTATTATCAGAAGAGTATGAGGCACTCATTTTTGCTACGCTACGTAATAACCTTTTACTTTTGATAAGTGTTATTGTTTATTTACTATTCTGTTGTTGATATTTAACGGAAGTATTAAGATGTCACTGCTATAAATAAACCATGATGTCGTCACTGTCATAAATAACAATTCGCAAAATTATTTCTCTTTAACATAATAATGACCCGCTTTCTCTTCTAGTAAATTAGATTTATATATGGGTATTAATGTACATTTATTTATATTCTTAAAGTAATGCGATGTTTAAATCTTTTACCCATTCTACTTTTTTATGTTAATTTTTTTTTAATATGTACAAAAATTGGATTATGGCTTCATCGACCTAATAGGTGCCGGATTGTCTATAAATTGTGTGCCTGAGTAAGAGTTTTCATATCAAAATGGTTAGAAAAAGACATGATTCAATATAACGTGTCTCCTTTAAAACAACTAAAATAACGTGTAATTTTTGTTTGTTTTAAATCTTCCACGTTTCGTGTTATTGGTGCATAAGAAAAGAGGATACATATAAGTAAATAAAAGTGCGAAATAAAAATAATAATAAGTGAAGCACAAGCATCAGTTTTAATTACTAATTAGTGCCCATCTAGCAATCGCATTATTCCAGGACATATGTTTTAGATCAATAAATTCTGCATTATTTTGATTGAGGTCAAGTAACTGTAGAAAGGCCATTCTAGCTCAATGGGACATGTGCAAATCAGAAGTCTTTGTGAAAGAGTTTCAATGTGTCACTATCACATGACATCCCCATCAGTGCTGATTTACTTTGGTTCCATCCTTGAATGACACTTAATGTCATCCAGGATCCTCCCCGAGACAAATGTCACGTGACTTGATGGAAAAAAAACAGTCAAATCGAGTTACGTTCTCTTGATGTGTATCGACCGTACTGGAGAAGACATGCATGAAGATGCAAACCATGATGATGGTAACCAATGCAGTGGTACAGCCATGGCTATTCAAGAGACTTCCCATTCCGTGGTTACCGAAGATCTTCCTCTTCCACTGCCTGTTGCGTTTGCTTAACAGAAACCAGCGGTGCTCATACATGTCGAAAGTCTATCTATCTATCTATCTATCTATCTATCTATCTATCTATCTATCTATCTATCTATCTATCTATCTATCTATCTATCTATCTATCTATCTATCTATCTATCTATCTATCTATCTATCTATCTATCTATCTATCTATCTATCTATCTATCTATCTATCTATCTATCTATCTATCTATCTATCTATCTATCTATCTATCTATCTATCTATCTATCTATCTATCTATCTATCTATCTATCTATCTATCTATCTATCTATCCATCCATCCATCCATCCATCCATCCATCCATCCATCCATCCATCCATCCATCCATCCATCCATCCATCCATCCATCCATCCATCCATCTATCTATCTATCTATCTATCTATCTATCTATCTATCTATCTATCTATCTATCTATCTATCTATCTATCTATCTATCTATCTATCGAGCACAGATACACACATGTAGTGTTGTTTTCGTTGACGAAAACTAAAACTAAAAGCTTCGTTAAAGAAAATGTTGACTTTTCGTCAACGAGAACTAGAACTAAAACTAAAATTAGCAGCAAGACTAAAACTAGACGAAAACTGAAATTATTACAGAAAAAAACGAAATAAAAAATGAAACTTAAATATTGTGTTGCTTTCGTTCACGAAAACTAAAACTAAAACCTTCGTTAACGAAAATGTTGACTTTTCGTCAATGAGAACTAAAACTAAAACTAAAATTAGAAGCAAGACTAAAACTAGACGAAAACTAAAATTATTACAGAAAAAAACGAAATAAAAACTGAAACTAAAATATGACCTGGGACTAAAACAACACTACACACATGCACAAAACACATACACTATCACACACACAACACACACATACTAGCACACACACACACACAGACTTGACCACTCAACCACACACATAATTAAGAATGGTTCATTTTGAGTACTCTAACAAAGAATATAACAAAGTTGGATAGGCTAACTAGACGACATCATAGAACAGGAGTGGCAAACCTATGGCATGCATGCCACATTTAGCACGCAGAGCCTCATCAGTCCGCGTTTGACCGAAATATCACTTTGCTTTAATTTTAACTGGGTTGTTGGCACTTTGCTATAAATAATTTGTTTTTTTTTCTTTGAATTTCGGGCACGCGGCCCAAAAAAGTATCTCCACCACTGGTGTAGAATCACCCTTTCCTATGGACACAATTCCAATACACGGATTTCTATCCAATCTGATGCTATAAAAATCTCGAAAGGTACTTTTTCAGAGGGCCGCCCGAATATTACTAATAGTCTCTACCCCAATACGCTCTACTTAAAACAGTGCTTTTTATTGGCTAGACGTCGCTGTATGGCATAGTTTGATTGATGCAAACGCATTTTACAAAGAGTTATTCACTAGTGTACTGACAGGGACGAGGCGTGAGTGTTGCCGTTCATAATCATATTTATAGAAAATGCTGTATAATGGTTCTGTGTTTATTGAATATAGTTAGCATAAATCATTCATAATAAAATGATTTAAAGTTTAAATATATATAATTTTCATATATATATATATATATATATATATATATATATATATATATATATATATTCCTTATATGTTGTTAGACCAATCATTTATACAAATATATAAATCTATGTTCGTTTGTGCTTGGTATATAGCATAAAAACATTAATACATTTTTCTCTAAGAGTTATGCCCGGCAACACTCACGCCTCGTCCCTGAGTGTACATTATATGCTTTATGTCGAGTAGGCCTACATTTCGACAGTTCACCGTGATGATAAACAATAGCAAGTGAACATACAAACGCCTCGGAAGTGTAACTGGTTAGTACTTAATAAGTGTAAATTTAAGCACAACTTACCAGGTCTTTTCCTGACCAATCGGTAACATTGGGACAGTGCCGTAGCTAGCTTAACTCGCACCCGGGGCAAAATACCTTTTTAATACCTTTTTTAGCGCCCCCTTCCCCATTCGAAAACCATATAATATTATATGCAAAATATACCATTTGGCGTTCTTTTGTGAGCACCGTCCAGGGCATGATGCCCCCCTTGCCCACCCCTCGCTACGCCTCTGCATTGGTATTGTAAAAAGTAAAGTTCCCTTAGCCCTCACGGGCCATCGGGGCAGATGAAGTGTAGAATTCATCTGTTTCTATAACCTCGGCATATGAAGGGATTGTGTGGTTAGCACAACGCCCAGCCGCCTTTACTTCCCCAACTTAAGTCAGGTACCCATTTAAAGCTGGGTGGACTTGTGGGACGACTTGTGGGACAACACTTTTCACCTGGAAAAATTCCATGGGAATCACGAGGATCGAACCCAGGACTCTCAGGTCGACAGTTGAGTATCTACACCACTCGGCCATCCGTCCCGCATCGGTATTGGCAATGCAAGAATTGAGTCGTTTTCTGCGTAAGCTAGAAGTCTGGTCACCATGACAACAAAATAATGGCAATCTAATGTGATACGTGTATTTGTAGTTCAGAATTGGAAAATAATTAATTCCATATGGCATCATCATCCGTTTTTCATCTTTGACCAAGACTTTTTTTTTTGTTTTTAAGCTAAAATATGTTGTGAATTTAAAATGGGATTATTTGTTTAGTCTTGTAGAGTTATTGTTCCTTTATGTACGTCAGGAAAAAAGAAACAAACACAGATGGATCCGTTTCATATTTTTAGTTTTACTTGCAAAATTTAAAAAAAAAAAACAGATTAAAACCATGTTTACTGTATGACCGAGTCCTTTATTAAAGTGTAGCATGTCAACACAATCCTATTATAATTTTAACAACATGTCGTAATTTAGGCATGGCTTGATACACCGGTGGAGTTTCGTAAACAGCATCTTTTTTTAGATAAAATTTCGCCCTATGCACCGCATGTTTGTAATATTTTTCATTTTATGAATATATGAAAGTAACTTAAACAAAGTACAGCTACACATTCAATGCTACAATATTTACGAATGAGCGCTTTATTTTTTACTAATAAAAAAAAGCTAAGTCTTGGAAAATAAATATTTTATTTTAGAACGTCGACCATTTTATCAGGGTAAGTGATGTCTTCAATGTAATTATTTTTTTCTTCTTCTTAAAATATACGAAACTATATTTAGCAGCTCTGCAAATTTATATTAGGAGTCTGGAGTGACTATAACGCAGAGGCGTAGCGAGGGGGGGGGCAAGGCAACTTGCGCCCGGTGCATTTTACCTTTTTAATACCTTTTTAGCGCCCCCCCCCAATTCGAAAACCTTATAATATTATATGTATAATATACCATTTGGCGCCATGAACCGGGGACATATGTACCCCCTGCCCCCCATAGCTACGCCTCTGCTATAACGTTTCTGGAATTCCAGCCTTAAAAAAACAAACAAGCCAGTTAGGATGTTGAATTATGAAAAATAAAAAAAAAATCCTGCAGATTTGGGGTACTTTTCGTTTAGTTGACAAGTATACAAGTATAGATGAGCTAGGCCAGTTTTTAGAGCATTTTCGAAAAAAAAAATGCTCTATTGTCCCCGTTTTGTCTGTCCGTCTGTCCGTGTACACCCTAGATCTCAACAACCATAAGTCCTAGACCCATGATGTATATATCATTTTGTAGGTCTTGGCCTTCCAAGAAATGACTTTTTTCATTTCGCGATCTGACCTCTCAGGGCCGTAAAAGGGGCCTTAGTACCGTTTTTTACTATATAAGCTATATTAATAAAGGAGCGCTATATCTCAGCAACTATAAGTCCTAGACCCATGATGTATATATCATTTTGTAGGTCTTGGCCTGCCATGTGTACATCAAAAGTTCATTTTGCGATAGGACCTCTGAGGGCCGGGCTTCAGGGCTCCTAAGGGGCTTATATATTATATATACACCTTGTACGTTCAATAACCCGTTCATTTGGTGCGAAATACTGCAGCACGTAGTTTCACCAAGATTTATTAAGAAACTCATCAAATGAAATAGTAAGCTTGTGTTCTGAGTTTAATTGAAAGTATCAGAGCTATGCAACAATTGACGGAGTTTTCGGACGATTAAATGACTATAATTTAGAATGTTTTCAATTATGAGTCCTATTTCAGTAACCATAAACCACTTGTAGTTAGATTTAAGAGACAATAATTTTTTTTCAAATATAAAGAAACGTCTTTAAAATTTTTTTTCTTTACAAATATATGCATTACACAATTGAATTTATAAACATTTCCAAAATTTACAAATATTTACTTAAAGCTAACAAACGTACTGATACATAACACGAAAATGCGCTAACACGTCCTGTGTCCAGAATGGAACAGGCTTAATTGCTTGTTTTTTGTGTGTGGAGACTTTGACATCAAGGCAGCTTAGATATAAAATGGTCCTGTATTTATTGGATATAGTTAGCGTAATCAATCATAATAAATTGACTACAAGTTTAAATATTACAACATCAATTATATATAAATTGTATATGTTGTTACGTCAATACTTTATAAAAATATTATAAATCTTTGTTCGTTTGAGCTTTGTATATAGCATAAAAACATCAATACATTTTTCTTTAAGTGACAGGCAACACTCACGCCTCATCCCTGCACTATTTGTACCTCAAATTATCACTATTTGTACCCCAGATTATCACTCTTTGTACCCCAGATTATCAACTTTGTACCCCAGATTATCACTCTTTGCACCACAGTTTATCACTCTTTGTACGCTAATAATTTGGGATTAACCAATATTTATAGGAAGTCAATTTTGACTATTGTTCTGTTGATACGATTAGCGAACAGCACTATAAATTATGAAAAGTTTATAAGTGTTCGTTGCGTTCATGATTGATCTCATGGGGCATACTTCCGACTGCAGTATTTATGCATCACGTTTTTTTTTTTTTTTTAAATGAACACTTCTGTATTGTTTGTATAGTTATTATTCACTGTATATTCGATTATTGCGACCCTTTATCTCAGAGGCATACCTAGAGTGTGTGTGTGGGGAGGGGGAGGGGGAGTCAAATTCAAAAGTACCCCCGAGCCCCGGCTTGACGGAGGCCCCCACAATTTTTTTTACATTAAATATTAAATACAATCTCATGCCATGGTATCGAATGTCATAATGCAGGACCCCCAAAAGAGGCCAAGCCCCCTCGGACCCCCCACCCCCAAATCCCTAGGTTCGGCACTGCCATATCTAGTATAGTGTTTCCCAACGTGTGGTACGCGTACGCAAGGGGGGAGCGAGAAAAGTTTTGGCCGGGGGGGGGGGTTGGCGCCACACCGGGCTGAGGACATCGGATAAACTTACAAAGATAAAGCGAAAACAAAGAAATGAAGGGAAACTAGAACCGCAAATACGGAATTGGATACTCAGTATTAAGAAAATAAAGATGGGGTACATACATATCGAAAGGTTTGGGAAACACTGGTCTAGAGAAACTTCTGAGTGAAGTTTGGTATGCAGTGTTTCAAAGAAGTGTTGCCACGGAACCCCTTTTCATTGCCTTTGTTATACAGATGGTCGGTTTGCTTTGATTCAATAGGAATAATGAACAACCCAAATCGGACCGAACTTCAGACTTTACATTTTCCTATCCACAGTTATCTCACCTTAATTTGTTATTTGTATTATTCCCCTTTGGTTCAATGCTAGTTTGCCTTGTGGGGAGTGACTGGTGTTTTAGTAAGGTCAAGTATGTTTTGGTGACGGGTTTAACAGTTAGAGCGTGTTGGTTATTGGTGGAGGATCATTTGACACCGTGGGGAGAAGAGTATGGTCAGTTAGGGTAGTCTCACTGGGCAGTCAAACGAGAGAGGTCAAGAGTCACAGGTGAGATCAGTAAAGATCATTTCTGATTGAAAGGGTGTACATATGTTAATGTCTTGGTGAGATCGGATTATTTCATCCCAGCTTGAGAACTATTTCAATATATATATATATATATATATATATATATATATATATATATTTATATATATATTAATATATATAGTAGAAGTCCATTAGTCCAGCATCCAACAGACCGGAATGCCCGATAGTCTGGCATCACTCCTGAACATTGTAAAAATTTTGGTTTTCTCCAAAAGTGTGTCTTTAAATGAGTTTAATATTGGCTCATCAACTATTTATGACATTAAAAAACAAAAAGATGAACTAATGAAGTTTGCTTCTCGATTGGTAACAACTGAAAAATTGGCTTCTAGAAATAAATTTTATTCTATACGCCAAAAGTCAAAAAAACAAAAAGACATTCGTGACTTTTTAAAATCTAGAGTGAAATATGTTTTACAGTACGTGTACATACATTTTATGAAATGTAAAATAAACTTCGTTGCATGTATTTGTTGTTTAATTATTAACCTAATTGTTCTCATAATTATCGGCCGATAAACCGGAATTTTCTGTAGTCCAGCACCGAGCCGGTCCCGAACGTGCCAGATTATCGGACTTCTACTGCATATTGTGACTCTTAGAGAAAAAGTTAATAATGTTTTTATGCTAAATACAAAGCACAAACGAACATAGATTTAAATATTTGCATACATTATTAGACTAACAACATATACGATTTATATATAACTAAATAGTATATATATTTAAACGTAGTCATTTTATTACGAATAATTATGCTAACTATATTATACAGCATTGTCTACAAATATGACTATGACCAGCAACACTCACGCTTCGTTAATGATATGTATATATATATATATATATATTAGGGTGGGTCAAAAAAAATTATTTTGGAGTTGGGAATTTGAAACATATTCAAAAAGTTGCCTATGGTCCTACTGATTGTAAAAATGTAAAATTTGTAAAAATCAGATAATGTCTTCCACTCCCAACTTTTAATTCAAGGGCGTACGGGGCGAAAAAAATGCACTATGTCTAAAAATAATAATTTTTTTTTTTTTTTTTTACATTTTTAGATACTAAAACATTTTAATAATAACTATGAATGAATTATATTACAGAAAACATTTTTTAGATCAATTAAAATGTATTTTCAGAATGTTACTCGTTCAAAAACTTCAACAATTTAAAAACTTAAAAGTCATTTTTCTCTGAAAAAATATTTTTGACATATTGCTTCACTATGGCATAAAAATCTCAAAAACCACCTGTCAGATTTTGATAAAACTTCTAATTTTTATGTAGAAGAGGTGCATTTATAGAATGTCAGAGGCTTTTCAAGAAATTTTAACTCTTTTTTTTTTTTAATTTTCAAAATTAGCATTTTTTGCTTATTTTCAACATACAAAATTTAAAAATTCATAACAAATTTATTTATTACATTATCAAAAAAGTACTTTGATATTCCCTAAAGTAAGCTTTTCTGATTTTAAAATTGTACATTGTATATGAAACAGTCTATAAATATTTCAGAAATATTTGCCACAAAAAGGTCATACATTTTAAGATGGCGGCATGCCGCACCCACAAATATCAATATGTTAATATTTATTTTTGAACAAAATTATTTTTTAAATCTACTATATCATTACTAAAATATTAAAATGTCTTAAACTTTGATAATAAAAAAGATTTTGCTTTGACCCGGGTACCCCCCCCCCCCCAATGTATGACATTTTACAACATTTAGAATGTTTGGTATAAGTAATATGAATTTGTACAAATCTATAGATCGTTCATGCAAAATATACAATTAACATATGAATAATACTGTTTATGGGTTGTCACAGGAAACTTGATTTGTTTTCAACTTTCGGAAGAACATCCCTTGATTTCTTTGTTTGCAAAACCATCCCATGTCGAGAGTTATGTCCATACAGTTTGAAATGTCCGTACACTTTCAAACTAACAGCAGTAACTTCTTTAATTGCTCTTTCAACAGCTTGAGAGTGACAGGGAATTTGATCCAGTATGATTGGGTTGTTTCGTTTAAGTTCATCATCACAAATATGTTCCAGCAGAGATGGGGATGTCACTGCACAAAGATCCCAGTTAATCATCTGATCATATGATTTAGCTGCAATATTCAGGATTATGTCATTTTTGTTGAAAAATTCTAATTCTGCATGGAGCTGGTTTATGTCGTGCTGTTATGATTTTATTTAATGCATACCTTCCAATTTCTTCATCATTGTCCTAACTGCAGCCAATAGAATGTTTTCTGGATGTGCAAAGTAGCAGTTATTTTCCAATACAGGCAATATAATAGATTGATCAGCAGTATCAAGGTTCTGAAGCAGTTGTATCATATAGAAAAAGTTTCTAGCCCCACTTTGACAAGATGGATCGCAACAATCCTGTTCGCTTTTGTTAACCATCTTTGCTCTCATCAGTATGTTCCTTGGCTGCCCTATCTATGTCGACGCATCTTTGCTGGATCCAGAGCTGTAGATGGTGTTAACATGTTTAAGTCCTTCAACACAGCATTAACGATAAGACATGTATCCCTATTGCTTAGTTTACATCGATCCACTGCTTCATATTGATATCAGTTTTGTTATTTGGAACAATCCTCATCGCTGGAGAAGTCTGCATCAAGTAGTTCATCATCTTCAGCATCCTGATCTGGAATATCATTATCTTTCTCATCATTGACGTTATCATTTGTGGTTCCTATCTGATCGCCACCCTGCATCAATGAATGTTTTCTTTTCTGTCGATTTTGTAATATTTTTGTTGTTTGCTTGTCAACATTGTCTATGAACATATTTCTTGCCATCTTTTGATCCACCCAAAATGCCCACTCAAGCACATAAATTATTACTGATTGTGGAAATTTACAGTCTCCTCTATCCCTAACACCTGCATCAAAACATTTACATGGACAAATGTCAAATAACTTTTTGAAGGAATTGTACCCCTCTTGAAAAGTAACCGATGATCGCTTTATATCTGAATATTTCTCAAGTTCATGACCTTTGGCTATAAGTCTTTTTACTCGAACAATTATACTGGTAATGTCATTTGTAGAGATACTAGCCTGGTCATATAATTGTTTAACTTCATGCGCTAATGCGTGCGCTCGTGAATGAAGGCTATGATTGTATTGTTCCATTTTAAGCATCCACCAATAGCCTTGAAAACATCTTCACTGGATGGAAGTTGTCTTTTAGGCAATTCAGCAGCTGACCCAAACACAGAATGTACAGTTGCACTTCTTGTAGAAGAACTCATATTCATAGAAGAACTTAATAAAATAATTGAAAAATTAATCAAAAATGAAATAAAACAACCATGCGTGATCCGATAATGAAAACACGGTACACCAGTTATATTGAGAGAAAAATGGATGCAATGCTTATCCCAGTTGTCTGAACTAATTAGTTATTCATAAAAAAGGTTATAAAGATAAAACACAAATTTTATATGCATATCATTTCTTTTTTGAATAACCTAGGTCACAAATTTAACATGTTCAGTCACAAAAAACTCACAGTAAATATAGTTAAAATTTCGAACAAAAGTTGGGAGTAGTAAAACTATGTAGTTTTCAAATATTTGTACATATTCCATGTACTACCATGATGTAACAACTTTTTAATAATGTTTCAATAAAAAAATTTTTTTTTACCCACCCTAATATATATATATATATATATATATATATATATATATATCATGTATTAAAGATTATTTGTTATTATCCTAAGAAATTAGTCGTATTATTATTCTGGAATGAGATACGACAATAATAAATGACATGCAACAGTAAATTACACTAGTGTGTCCCCCTTCCCGCTCCTTATTCGTGGTCCGATTGATTGTAGTACTCCAGATGGACACAATACCAACACTGAACACGTCCACAATTTGAGACGCCATTAAATAAAAACAACATTTTTTAGTGCCATGAATAAACAAGAGTGAAGGTATATGCGATGAGTCCATTAAAAAGCCCATTTTCCCCAAGATCATCTGAAATTCATTTCTTCAAAAGTGTTTCAAAAATAATCTTTTGTGTGCATAAAATAGTAACATATTTCGTATCAAGATTACTGAATTAGTTTTCGCAACGTATTAGATAATATGAAGTAAACATTCGAAATAAACATAGTATGATTGTAATTCAACGCCATGGGTACATTAATAATAATTGAAGAAACGTTGTATTTTTTTAACAACCGAAATGAAATATTTGCTAGTATTTTATATGAAACTAGATTTTAGTATTTTAAACGAAATTAGATTTTAGTTTTTTCAAATGAAATTCAACGTAAGTTTTTTAAATAAAACTTTTTCAACAAAAAAATCATATTCTAATTCTTCAATATATATAAAAAAACAAAAACTAAGAGAGTGGTACATGTTATATCTGACCTCTACATTTCTATAACAATCTAATTATAGCTACTGTCCAGTTGATGGTTGGACCAACATAAAATTTTTTTTACTAAACAGTTGATGTGGTCAAATACAGAGGCGCAACTAGACCAAACTTTCAGGGGGGGGGGGGCAAAAAAATCACTTGTATTAAAAAATCACATTATTTATATATTTGTATTTTATTTTAAACAAATTTTGGTCTGCCATCGGGGCAGATGAAGTGTAGAATTCATGTTTCTATAACCTCGGCATATGAAGGGATTGTGTGGTTAGCACAACGCCCAGCCGCCTTTACTTCCCCAACTTAAGTCAGGTACCCATTTAAAGCTGGGTGGACTTGTGGGACGATTTCGCAACACATTTCACATGGAAAAAATCCATGGGAATCACGAGGATCGATCCCAGGACTCTCAGGTCGACAGTCGAGTATCTACACCACTCGGCCATCCATCCCACTAAGAAGTATTATAAGCTCTTTCCCAATTATGGTAGAATCTTGACTCATAGAACTCCCCGCCCCCCCCCTCTTACTGTTGAAATTGTAAGGTGGATACAGATACCGATAATTTCAATGGTGAAATTGTAAGGTGGATACAGATATCGATAATTTCAATGGTGAAATTGTAAGGTGGATACAGATATCGATAATTTCAATGGTGAAATTTAGCAAGAAAAAATAAACCCATTTGAATGTGTTTTTCGGCCGTATGGAGACGTACCTGTAGTTCCTTCATTGGAGTAGAACTAACAGGAATTAATACCGTGGTAGAGGTGCCCCACCCCTTTTGGCCTTGGGCGGTTGCCGTATTTGTATAAACTGCGCAGTATAGTCAGTATACTCATCGAGAGAGAAATAAAGAGAGAGAGAGAGAGAGGGAGAGAGAGAGAGAGAGAGAGAAAGAGAGCGGGACAGAAAGCGAGACAGAGAGTATCTATCTATCTATCTATCTATCTATCTATCTATCTATCTATCTATCTATCTATCTATCTATCTATCTATCTATCTATCTATCTATCTATCTATCTATCTATCTATCTATCTATCTATCTATATGTATGTCTGTCTGTCTGTCTGTCCGTCTGTCTGTCTATCTGTCTATTCATCTAGTCCGTCCATATGTCTGTTTATCTGGTGAGTGTCTGTCTGCAAATGGCTGTTAATAGCGACCTTTTATTTTATCATATATAATGTTGTTGGACGTTAGTTGTTTATTTTTTCGCTCGGTCTATTGAGCAGCACCGTGGCTAGCTAAGGCATTCAGGTAGGGTAGAAGGGGGGAAAATGGAGACGGTGTGGCAAAAAAACTTCTACATGGGGAGAAGGGAATCTGCAATGGATATACAGCCTTGAGTCATGCCGGTCGAAGTGGGGAATGGGTCGAACTGAAAAAAAAAATACTGTCTGCTTTTTAAATAAAGACTGTTTTGTGGTCAGAAGGGTTGGACGCAAAAACGGTCTCAGGTCATTTGAGGCTGTGGGCGCAGAAGAAAATGGCAAGAGACAAAAAAAGAGATACATTAAAGACTTTTAAGTTGGGCTTCGTGGGTCTTCATACTTTAAAAAAAACCAATTCCAGCTTTGAATGAGCGCCAGTTATAAGAGATTATAAAGATTCCAATGTGTGTGTGTATGTGTGTGTGTGTGCTAAGAAAGTAGTTTTGAAAAAAAAAATTGCTGCTAATGTGATTCTTTGTTCGTTTGAATGAGCTAATGTTTAAAATATAGCACGGCGCTATTTCTTGCGATTGGTTTAAAAGGCCGTACGACGGTATTTATTTTTCTCTAATGAAGGCTGCACTTGTTTTTTAAAAGGCCGCATGTGGTCTTCTAGTTTTAAAATAAAATATTGCAGATTTTATTTTACATAGGATTCAATGGAATTTTTTTCTCTTTCTGGCATCATTTGTTCAGAATTTGCTGCGATATTTTATAAAAAAGGCGTTAGCTGATCACTAGTCTTAGGCCCTGAACATACAGTCATAACTTGGTTATTTCGTTGTCTTTGGTTGTCAAATGGTATCGCTTCTCGGTGGTTTTTGCCTTTCGTCGGATTCGGTTTTACGTGCTTTTCGTTAACATTTGTTTTATCTTGGTATAAGGGCATGTGTGCATAGATTACTTCACAATGTAAAGACAAAATGTACCGACTAAAGGAACAGACACGATGAGAAGACACATAAGAAGTAATAAAAAAAACACAAAAAATGTATCGATACAATGTACCTACACAATAAACCCATTAAATTAATTACCGAAAGTACCAGCACAATGTACCGACAATTGGACAGACTCAATGTACCGACACAATGTATGTGGGAGTGTTTGGGAGTTGTGGTAGTATATGGGAGTATGTGGGAGTAAATAGGAATGTGTGGGAGTTGTGGGAGTATGCGGGAGTTGTGGGAGATTGTAGGAGTATATGGGAATATTTGAAAGTAAATGGAAGTATGTGGGAGTATATGAGAATATTTGGGAGTATGTGTGA
Organism: Bulinus truncatus; assembly: GCA_021962125.1. Classification (NCBI taxonomy): domain Eukaryota; kingdom Metazoa; phylum Mollusca; class Gastropoda; family Planorbidae; genus Bulinus; species Bulinus truncatus. Next base: position 120,351 of record JAGDYQ010000172.1, on the reverse strand, counting down.
GTTGTGGGAGTATGTAGGAGTATATTAGAGTATTATTGAGTATGTGGGAGTCTATGGGAATATGTTGGATTTGTGGGATACTATGTGAATATGTGGGATTTTTGAAAGTATGTGGGAGTTGTAGGGAGTATTGGGAGTCTTTGGGAGTATGCGTGATTATGTGGGAGTTATTAGGAGTATATGGGAATATGTGGGAAACTGTGGGAGTATATATATATATAAATTAGTATAAGCCTATATGCTATACAGTGCCGCGCCAAACTTATCCGCCGTCCGGGTGATACAAGTATTTTTCAGACCTCCCCTCCCCCAATTGGACTTTTTATATTCAATTCAATATTCTGTCTTCTAAGGTAAGATTTTGACTCCCATTAAGGCCGACGCCTGGGTTTTAGGTTCCCCCGTGAACAGTATGACGCCTAGATATCGCATATCAATGTCATATGTATCAAACGATGGTTTTCTCGAGTGGTATCTAACATGAAATAATTTCAACCGTCCCTGGGTCAGTTATTGTTTTTTTTTTTACCCAGATGCTGCATTCTTGAAGTCAACGTTTATTGGACACTGTGAGTAGATTATTTTCCTTCCATTTTCATTAAATTATTTACGTCATATTCTGATTATTCCTTTAAAATACTCAAAAAAAATACAGTTTTCTTCTTTGTAATAAGAGTTCCATTTTTTTAACCAACGAATACTGATCATATATTTCTATTCAATACAAAGATAATGAAAAATATTTTATTGGATAATAGTTTCATTTCTTTCCATTTGTGCTTTTTTCAGTTTTTTTTTTGTTTTGTTATTATCTAGATTAACTGTGAGGAAAAGTTCTCGTCTACGTCGCAAGTATGTCTTAGCTTAGTATGTGATGTAAAAATATACATATAATTTGAAGTGATTCTTTAAAATGTATTATATCAATATATATATATTTATATAAGTAAAGTTCCCTTAACCCTAACGTGCCATCGGGGCAGATGAATGGTAGAATTTCTATAACCTCGGCATATGAAGGGATTTTGTGGTTTGCACAACGCCCAGCCGCCTTTACTTCCCCAACTTAAAGTCAGGTACCCATTTAAAGCTGGGTGGACTTGGGGACTATCACCAGGACATGAAAAAATCCCAAGGTTCTCACTGGCGGGTGGTCGTGCGGTGTAGAGCGCTCGACTGTCGACAGGATGGTCCCGGGTTCGAATCATATATTTATATATGTCAAGGCCCCCTTTCGGGGTCCCTGCGGTCGTTGTCTGTGGGTATGATCACTTACTGAGTTCTGGCCAGCATTTATATTTGTCACAGCCACGTGGTTAAACAGGACGCACAACACAACAAGAAATGAGTAAAGAAACTCATAAGTGAATATGCTACAACACATATTTATTCACATTGAGAAAAGGAATGCAATCTCAGCGTGTCCTAAAAAGGACAGTAGCTTTGCAAGCTACTACAACAACAATATTATAATACATACAAAATTAGAATAGTTACCTGGGGTGGGGTAGTTCTAAAGGAACTTAGGCTAACAGCCTATTTCCCCCACCCCAGTGCGAGAGTCTGAGTTCGACCTCTCCCTTCCACTGGTCCGCGCTGACTGAATGCCAAAATCTAACTCAAAGTCCCGCGACGCGCATCGGATCTCCGCGCATGCGTGCCGAGACTTCCGCTTCACTGACCAATCGCAGTGACCGTGTACGTCACAACGATCACGCGTGATCAGTGGCGCCTTCAAGCGTGGGGGATAAAGAGAAAAGAGCCCATCCCTCTCCCGCTTGAATATACCAAGGGCACAGGTTATCTTCCCCTAGACATTTCCCAGGTGGTGTGCGAATTAAAGGGGGTTAATCCTATACCAGACGCGCTGACCACACCTGGGAATACAAAAGCCTTTGTCTATCCTATATATTTATCTCCTCCCTCCAGTAATTAAATAGGAGTGGGTTCGGGATTTCATTCCTTAAATCACAGAATGTGACAATACATAAGTCCGAATTTATGAAAATCTGCTTGGTGAAATGCGACAAGTCAAGCAGCTGGTTATGTTAATGGTGTTGGCTGAAAGGGTGTGCAAAAAAAGATTATATGTTATTTTTTCAAGTGTTGCTACCATGGCTTCCTTCGTCTCAGGTGACACGTATGAGTCAAATAACCTAAACTACATGCTAATTCAATGTGTTAACATAATACATATACTTAAGTACAAATCAGTACAGCCACTTAGTTATAAGGCCATGATCACAAATCTGTAATGTAGAGATGAAAACTGGCAACTTGAACCTTGTGTGTGTTAAGTATTTTTAAAGTTGCCAAGAAGGAAGTTGAATTTGCTGGCAGTGTGTTAAGTTGTTATTCATTTTATTTATTTCAATGCGCCACAAACTAAATCAATAACACAGTGTTTGTCACTTATACACATTTTTTTTATAATAAAGTAATAGATACATAATTGTTATTGTCAAATATAAATTAAATTTAATAAAATGACTTGCATACTTTAAATTTGCTTTTTTTCAGTAAGTCTTCAAATAAATGAGATAAGCATTTAGTTTGGCGTTTAATAAAATGACTTGCATACTTTAAAATATATGTGAACACAGTAACATATTACGTTATTTATTACTATTTATTTTATTACATTTACTTCTTATATTTTTTTTTAGACTTCTTTCTTCTTTTTTTTTTCTTAGATTTGGTATTTGCGCTTTTTCTGTAAAAAAAAATAAATTTTCTTTAAATTATACAAGTAATAGTATTATTAACAATTGCGTACACAGACAACATTCACACATTCACACATACACAAACACGCAGACATATTGTTATAACTCTCTCCTTGCACTCGGTGGTGCGCAGTGAATAGGAATTTCTCGTAGATTGCAAGTACCCGGCTTTGCCCGGGTTTAAAATAAGGTTTTATGTTTACCTTTTGTTTTCTCCCTACCCCCTCTCTCCCTCCCTCCCCCTCTCTCTCCCTCCTTACCCCCTCTCTCCCTTTCTCTTTCCCTCCCTCCCTTTCTCCCTCCCTCCCTAACTCTCCCATCTCCCTCTCTCTCCCTATCTCCCTCCCTCCTTCTCTCACCCCCGTCCCCCCTCTCTCCACCTTCCTCCCTTCCTCCTCCCCCTCTCTCCCTCCCTGCCCCCTCTCTCTCTTTATCTCTCCCTCCCTCCCATTTCTCCCATCCTCTCTCCCTCCCTCCCCCTTAATCTCCCTCCCTACCACCTCTCTCCCTCCCTCCCTCCTTCTCTCCCCCTCTCTGCCCCCTCCTTCCCTCTCCCTCCCTGCCCCCTCTCTCTTTATCTCTCTCCCCCCTCCCTCTCTCTGTACAATTAAACGTCGAATTACGCTTCTTAAATAAACAGCAGAAAACCTTATTTTAATCCCGGGCAAAGTCGGGTACTTGCAGCATGAAAAAAAACAACAATATTTTTTTTTCCCGTCCCTAGCCCTTTCTTCACCGTCCGTTCAATTACACATTCACTTGGTGCGCGATTTTTATTTATAGTGAAGGCGATCCCATACCGTGAATACTTTAATATAGTAAAATACTAAAATAATTAATTACAATTAAATTACGCATTGAGATTGTATTAATAATGTTAATAATGTCACAGAAACATTTTAACTAACGTATTTCGGTTTATTAAAGTGCACCTTTAATTTTAATCTTCCGAATACATAAAACGATAGGTAAATAGATATGACTATTGATTTCATCATGTTTACAATTGGAGTTTCTGGGAGTTACCCCTCTTTTAAAAGTGTATGATAGGGAAATGACGTCACAGAGGAATTTTATCTATGGCGCCGTCGAGATTACTTTAATATAGTAAAATACTAAAATAAAAAAAAATTAATTACAATTAAACTACCCATCGAGATGAAACGAAACATGTCCTATAACCTTCCCCATGTAATTATGTGTATGTATAACAAATTTCACATTATTTTGTTATCTGGATCTTGAGTTATAAGGGAACAGACAGACAGACAGCAAATGCCTCTTATAGGTATATATATATATATATATATATATATATATATACAATGCCGGCGCCAGAGTATTTGGCACTCTAGGCGAAGAACCTGTCGTACCGCGCCTTCTACTAAAGGCAACTAAAAAGAACTAATATTTAAAGCAATATTATAACTTTCACGAAGGAAAACTATGCTGTCATTTGTTTCAATAGCTATTTAAGTTGACACAGAATGTATACAATGTCATGTATAATTGTTTTTTATGACTATATGCTACTATAATTAAATTTCAGAACTTTTTTTTTTTCACGCTTTTTGCTTTAGAAAATGTAGAAACGATTTCCATCAGATCAATGTCTTTAGCAATATCATACTCGATTGACACAGTAGATAATCCAACAAGTCTTTATTGTAGCATGGACGTTCTCAAATATGTCTTTATCAGTTTGAGTTTTGAGAAGCTCACCATTGGCCACAGAAACTGGAAGTGTCAAGAGGATTCGGAGAGCTATAACAATGTTGGGCACACTATCTGTTGGACTATTCATCAATTTAAAGATTAGTACATCCTGTGGCGATGTACACCTTGCAACTCGTCTTGAAATGGCTTTCAGTTCACTGCCTAGAACAAAGGCGTCAATATCTTTGGTGTCTCGTGTCGCAAAATTTTCTCAAGTTTCAAACAATGGCCCGTAACTTTCATGCTAGTTTTATTTTGTAAACTATTGAACATTTGGATACCATTGGCTTTTCCTTTCTAATCGCTGCCATTGTTATAGCCTTGACCGCGTAAATTCCCGATGGATAAAGAATTCTCGTCTAACTGCTTAATAATAGTTTCACCAGCCTTCACCAGTTGTCTCTTTTAGAGGTACAAAGCCCTATAAATGTTCCTATACAGATGATGGTGCTTCAGTGTCATTTTCTGGACATGACATCACATCCACAAAGCGAATGATCATGGTCATTTGTTCAACATGACCAGCATCTGGTGTGCAATCTAGAATTATTGAAAAGTACTTAGCATCACAAGCAGAAGCTAGAATTTTTGTTTGATTGCATTGGATAAAAGCTGAATCAATTCATTCTGTATGTCTTTGCCTAGGTAATGTACATGATTCTCATTGTCTTTGAAGTTACCATTTTCAGAAGTGTTAGGTTTATCATGTGTTCCACGAAAAGCAAGATTTCAATTTTGTGATTCAAACTTTTCTGATACTATAAATCTTAGATTCATCCACTTCCTTGTCTGCTTCGGCTTGATTTTTTAACTCATCTGGTCGATCTGGACCATCTTCATCTCTGTGCGATGTACATAGATACTTTAACAACGATTCTTATTGTTTGTTACATTTTTTATTGTCATTTTGTCTTCTACGATACTGTGCACCAGACAATCGCTTTCTCTCTGCCATAGGGGGGGGGGAGGGTAAAAAACCATGGAAACTGCAAAATTGAATTTTATTGTGGTTCATTATGTTTTGAAATTTGTAATACATTCTTAAAATAATAAATAATTAAAATTAACATTTACATATTTAGGCTTAAATATCTGAGGACTAAACTTTCCAATGACAATTAACCAATGATGTCTGTGTATAGTATTACTAGATTAAATGCTTCTATATTTGCCTATGCAATAGAAACAGGCCTATTTTTCCAAGCGTTATCTATTTTACAAATGGCGATTTCAATGGCATGGCATCATTAACTGTCTTTTACATATATACATAATCGTTCACATTTGAACGTCGGCCATTTGATAAATATCTTCCAATGTTAAATAACCCCCCCCCACCCCCTCCCTGCTATTAATTAACTTTAATCTTCACGGTCCACTTAAATAACGTCTTTATAAATGAGGCCGATCTGCGACGTTATTTTTTTCAAGTGCTTCGTAAGTCCAAAAGACACATAATGGCCGCATTGGAAAACACGTTGTTTAAGCGGAGATTACAGACAGCAGTTACTTAACGTTGACAAATTTCGCCCCAAATCAAATGATTTTAAATGTAACGCTGTTCTATTGTATTTACATAAGAAAACTAAATATCTGACCTACAGTAAAAGTTGGCAGTCGAGTAAACTCTACGACAATTAATTTTCAATTATTTAATTTTTTTTTTCAATATTACGTTATATTAAGTCTAGTGACACCGACTCAAGTTTATTTTTTTTTATTTCCAATTGACTTCACCGGATGTAGCGATATTTGCTTTCGTAAAGTGAGTCAGTAAATCAGTCACTAAATTCATGCTATGTAATTCGTTTCATCAAGGGGTAGGACCGTAGGAGTAGGACACAACGTATCTCAAAGACTACTCTATTGCATTTATAAGAATGTTAAGAATTTCAATATTAATAAACTCTTAGCACTAAAATATTATTCAATCCATTTATTACCAAAGGACGCCATTTTTTTTTAATATTTCTATTTTTACGTCTTTTACTACCACGGCTGCCGCCCCAGAATTTTGCCGCCCTAGGCGACCGCGTAGTCCCGCCTAGTTGTTAAACTGGGCCTGTGCGTATATATATATATATATATATATATATATATATAGTCTATTCCGCTTAATTGGGACACATCGGGACCGAGGCTTTTCGTCCCAATTAAGCGGCTGTCCCAATTAAACATACGAATTTACTATTGGCTTCTTGGTTTGGTTTCTTTGAGATTTGTCCCAAACAAGCGGCTGTCCCAACTAAGCGATGTCCCAATTAATCGGAATCCACTGTATATATATATATATATATATATATATATATATATATATATATATATATATATATATATATTAGGGCTGTTGATTAAACTGCGTTAATTTGCGATTAACGCGTCAAAAAAAATTTGCGATTAAAATTTTTAACGCAACACTTAAATGCGTTAATTTGACTAAATGCGGAAAGTTCACCAAAACGATAAATAACAGAATTTCACCATTTGAAGTTTAAGTTCCGTCCACTTATTAAGTAGATCTACCACACCCACCCTGCCGCAATTCGCACATACCCTCACCCCCACGTATGTCGACTGAAGCCCCACTTGTAATATATGATGAAGATGTTTTGGTTATTTAGCCCTTCGACAAGTAAACTCCTGCTCCCTTCCCGGTCGATGTAAAAAGAGAAAACTTTCATTCACTAGTTTACATTATATACTGTAGTGTATTGGTGGAGGTACTATAATGTATTGTTGAAGGTATAATGAACCCGTTTATTATTAGATCAAAATAATAAGATGCTAGAAATTTTGTATCATTATTTTTTTTTGCGCATAGTTTTGTACCGTATTTTGATAGTATAACATCTTGCTAATACATCTGTACCCGAGACAGTGGTTGTATTTTTCATAATTATTGTGATACTGAGTCAAATTTTATATATGGCTGTTGATTTACTGCAATTAAAGCGTAATTAATGCGTTAAAAATATGCGATTACATTTTTTTAACACAAACACCTAAATGCGTTAAATTTTACCCAAATGGTGTTATTTCAGAGTTGCAGATGAAATAAAAAAAAATCAGTTAATAACCCAATTCTATAACCAGATCAGACGAGATTTAAAAAAAAAAGGAAGAAAAAAAACCCGAGTGTCACGTTTACATAAATCATAGCAGCTATATGACCTTGAAACAATAGGATTGCCATTTCTTAATTCAAACTTATGACCCTGAATGATGCAATTAATGAACATCTGCACGTGTTATAGTTTGATTGACAAGTGTCATGGCTTTGAAACAATGTAACTTGTGGTTGGTAAGTGACGTCATCTACCAATATTAACATTACCCACCTCCCCACCAATACAACCACAGTCGGCGAGTTGATGGACAAATTTACTTTTAATCAACTTTTGAAGTTTTTGCTTTGCGCGTCGCAGTCATAAATGTTATTCTTATATTCCTTCATTCATTTAATTTCTTACTATCAACTATTTGTTCAATGTTTTAGTGAACAACAAAAAATAATTTTATTTTATCGGTCTGTCAGTTATATTAATAAAAAAATATTGTGTAAAATGACACTCTTTGATGTTATCGGTCGGCTTTCATTTTTCATCTTCTGTTCTTTCTTTCCTGTTGACGACACACTTTATAACAAGTCGCGACCCACATGTGAGACTGAGAACAAATGAACAAGGATGCTTACTTATTTTAAAATGACATGTTGTCAGAATTAAAAAATGTTACAATTAATAAATAAAGTATTTTTTCGATTAAATATGCGTTAATTTGCGATATTTTTTTTTAATTATGCGTTAATTTCGATTAAAATTTTTAATCGAACAGCTGCTCTAATATATATATATAATTTCAGTCAGTTAGGGAAGTAATTAAATTTCTAATCTTCATAAAATATTCGTCAGTACAATGCACTTCGTTCATTTCACTTAAATTGCTAAGCATTATATTACTCATGGCTCTTGTGAAATAAAAAAAATAAAAAACCTCTTAAATTTCAAGAAGTAATTTTATTAATAATAATCATTTAATAATTTTCAATTACTATATTTATAACACAGGAAAAGTCTACACAACAAAATATGAGTTCTAATTAAAACTTGGATCAACTTTTGAAATTACAGGCATGAAACAAACTGTCAAACTTTTATTAATTTTTCAAAAAAGAATAAAATAATTTGTAATTTATCTTTTTCTATTTAAAGATCCTAAAGAAGACAAATCTATCTATCTATCTATCTATCTATCTATCTATCTATCTATCTATCTATCTATCTATCTATCTATCTATCTATCTATCTATCTATCTATCTATCTATCTATCTATCTATCTATCTATCTATCTATCTATCTATCTATCTATCTATCTATCTATCTATCTATCTATCTATCTATCTATCTATCTATCTATCTATCTATCTATCTATCTATCTATCTATCTATCTATCTATCTATCTATCTATCTATCTATCTATCTATCTATCTATCTATCTATCTATCTATCTATCTATCTATCTATCTATCTATCTATCTATCTATCTATCTATCTATCTATCTATCTATCTATCTATCTATCTATCTATCTATCTATCTATCTATCTATCTATCTATCTATCTATCTATCTATCTATCTATCTATCTATCTATCTATCTAATGTATCCATCTATCCGTCTGTCTGTCCATCTGAATGCCTATTTGTCTCTATGTCGTTTGATTTATGTTTTACAATTACTCTCACATTGGTCCTAACAGTTGGCCGAAGAAAGCGCTTAAATTGGCAATTGTAGCTAATTATTAGTGCTTCAAACTAGTTACGTGTCTTCAGCTTCGCACTTACAGACAAACGATTAAAAACATATACTTAAATTGTCGCGATTCGTTACGATATTGGTCAAATGTTACTAGCAGTTACAAGCATTTACAAGGGAAAGAAATGTTTTCTCTGTTTCTAGGAACAGCTGCGATACTTTTTATCATTCAGTTACAGTGCTATGGTAAGATATGTTTTATATTTAAGTTTACTTAAGGTTCGTATGGTTAAAGTAGATAAGTTAAACTTATAGTCTAGTTTAGGAAATTTTTTATCTAGAATATCATACATATATTTCATAATAACAATGAGCTGATAATTAACACAGTCATTTACCTCATATATGATTGATTATTCAACAATACTTTGGTAATACTTAGAGGAGCACTTCATATATATTATTGAGAAAATAAAATAACATATTTTTTACTTATCGTTTAATGCAACTATTTAGCATACACCGACGATGCTTGTGTTGACGGATGGATCAAACTAAAAAGGAAATGTTTCAAATTTGTGACGGACCCGAAATACTACACAGTGGCAATTTCATATTGCCACCAAATTGGTTCTGAGCTGACTAATGCGAGTGAAATACAGGATAATGTATTAGCAATATTTGTTATTATATTTAATTGTATATAAAGTAAAAATTGCCTTGAAACTAATATTCCTTTTTTTTTTATTTGGTTTAAAAAAAAATAAATTAATCCAGCTTAAAAGAGCAGACTCGCTTGAGACTAACTTGGACCTTTTATAAATGATTTTACAATAAATGGTTTTACAATAAATGATTTTACAATAAATGATTTTTTTTACTAAAGATGATTTTACTAAGGATGATTTTACTAAAGATGATTTTACTAAAGATGATTTTACTAAAGATAATTTTACTATAAATGATTTTACTATAAATGATTTTACAATAAATGATTTTACAATAAATGATTTTTTTTTTACTAAAGATGATTTTACTAAAGATGATTTTTACTAAAGATGATTTTACTAAAGATGATTTTACTAAAGATGATTTTACTAAAGATGATTTTACTATAAATGATTTTACTATAAATGATTTTACTATAAATGATTTGACTATAGATGATTTACTATAAATGATGTAACTATAAATGATGTAACTATAAATGATTTGACTATAAATGATTTGACTATAGATGATTTTACTATAAATGATTTTCATTTAGAAATAAAAAGATATTTAAACTACAATCACTTAGGTAACACATCAGAGATGTTCCAAGCTCTGACCATGCTAGTACAAGTACAAGTTTATATACTCAAGATGCAAATTCGAGTTCAAGTAGACGTGCAAGCATTTCTAAAATTTCATGAACCATTACAAGTTCACAAATTGCAAGTATGAGTACAAGTAAAGTGAAAGTATGAGTACAAATACACATAGTGCAAGTTGGGGTACAAGTGCAAATACCGCAGCGGCGAGTTCAAATAATGATCTACTAAACTCTCTACCAAAGTTTAAGTTTGCAGCGCTTGTGTCAATTGTTTAAAAAAAAATTAATTTGAACTTAATGGTAACTAATAGCTGCTGACTTGATTGTAATACTAGTGTCGTATCCCGCTTGCATTCCAACTATAACAACACGACACAACTCCTTGTAGAATCAGAGAATTAAAAACTGAACTTTAATACGTGATATTTACAGATGATAATCAACATATAAATAGAATGAAATGATTAACAGCTGAGGAGTTTACCAATAAATAACATCTTAGTATAATATCCATGAATACATTACTCCACATGTATCTACTTTGTATGCATGGGCGTCGCTAGGAATTTTTCCAGGGGAGGGGCAAAATTTTCCAGGGGGGGCAAATAACAACATTATGACATTTTTTTTTAAATGTAAGGGGGGGGGGGAGCAAATGCCCCCCTCTTATATGACATTTTTTCAAAATGTACGGGGGGGGGGGGGAAATGCTCCCCTCTTACTCCCCATGAATATGCCCATGTTTGTATGAACTTATAATTCACTACATGAACTCTCTAACAACCGTTACTCTTTACTGCACGGCCCTACTACTCCGTGTCAATACCGGTCCCTCTCTGTCTTGTGTGTCCTCAGAACGTTTATCTCTTCCCACTCATATAGGTAGTCCACCTACGCTGATTGCGCCATTCCTTCCAGCCAAAAGTATTGGCCAATGAGTGAGTAGATTTCGCGCCAGATCGAAGATGAAGGTTATTGCGTGGGTGATCCGCACCAAACCCAAAATGGTTATTGTTTGGGTGAAGGACACTATTTCATCATTCATATTAATACATGCTTGACCTTACCAAAAGCACTTAGCATACCAAAAAAGGCGAACAACACAATAATCAAACAATGCGTGTTCATAAGGGATATGACACTTAGCTTCACTTGCATTAGACGAATCATATTTTTTACAAATTTACATTTTAAAGATTTTATTTTTATTTTTAAAAGAAACATTGAAATCTTCCATAAAAGAGTAAAATGTTTTAAAGTATTGAATACGCAATGGGAATTACCCATGGTGCTATTATGAGTAAAATTACAGGTGCAAATTTGAGTACAAGTACAATCAACCAAGAAGCATATAAGAGTACAAATACAATTAACCAAGATGTATTAAGAGTACAAGTAAACTCAACAAAGATGTAGAATTTTATATGCTAGATTACAAGTAATATCAACCCAGATGTATTTTAAAAGAGACAATTAACCAAGATGAATGTAAGTCTACAAGTACAATTAACCAAGATTGTGAAAGAGTAAAAGTACAAACAACCATGATAATGTAAGAATACAAGTACTCCAGAAGTGTTCTCAAATGGAGTTACACCATCTCAGGAAAACATACTTACTCAATAAGTAAGATTCTAGAGACTAATTACAAATTTTCATCATTTGGGCATTGACTGTGAACAATACAATCACAACAATAAAAACTTTATTTTAAATTACAAATATATCAGAAATTTGAATATACCTTGAGCGGAAGTAGTTTCTTGACTCTCGTCATTGGTTAACTTGTGCCGCTGAGTACCTTGAAAATGTCTTTCCCTACCGCGACATATTTATTTTTTTCTTCAATGAGATTCATTTAACATTCTTTCATTTTTTTACCAGGCAGATCTGAGATATCGTTGGGCGATGAGTCATTCTGAGATTGATAAGTTGTGGGTTGTTGACGATGCGGGAACAGCTTCAAGGAAAGCAATCACCGCACCAAGAACTAAAGTGGCACCCGGAGCAGCGGGAATCATAGGTACAAAGTGAGTTAACAAAAATTGGCGATCACTAACTAGTACACGTTAATACAGTAGTAACTCAATATTATTTAGTTATTGCGACCATTTTTGTCTACTAAAACAAAGGTACAAAGATTTTAAAAGATTTAAACAGCTTTTAATTTTCCCCCAATGACCTGTACAAAATGTGGCGTGTCGCTACTTAGTAATGAATCTCTGCCGGCTTTAAAAGACATTTCTTTAATTCTAATTTTTGTCTATCTTATTATTCCCCTTTAGCTATGTTCATTATTAAAAATGTTGTTTGTAACATTTCCAATGTTGAAAGTATTTTTTAGTAATTCAACAATCCCAGATCTCCACTCAAAGCAAACATAAATGTCACGCTGTATTTCCTTGAGAGTTAACAATACTTTAAAACCTAATAAATAATTTATATATGTCTATAGAAGGAGCTCATTTGAATTTCAATAACTTTTTTTTTTGACTTACTTTCAATCTCTGATCTAGATCATTGTTAAACAATAACTTAAAAAAAATTCTATTCTATACAATTCTTCATCAAAAATCATCCCCATATTACTATGATCCTACTAAACTCTCTAAAGATCTTTATACAGTTATGATCTACTAAACCCTAAACAAGCTGCACTCATTCTTTCATAAAAGCCAATAGCTCACTTTCCTTCTGATGACAGCGTACTGAACTATATATTTTCCATTTTGACCTCAGTGCCGTATCCCTGGTCACTTGACATAGACATCCTATCCCTCAATTTCTCCTGTTTTTGTTGAAAATATTTCTCCTGACAGCACAAATACACAAACATTATCTAGACAGCTTAATCACACTTGACACACACACACACACACACACACACACACACACACACATTTGCACACACACACACACACACAAAACAATCAAACACATGATGATACTGCCCACTTATATCTGTAAAGAAATCATTTATTTATTTTGTTCTGTTTATCAGCCAATGTAAAGACATGAATTCCTACATGCTCTATTGATCCACTTTTTTCTAAAAATGATAACTTATATAAATATATCGAAGTGGCTACGGTATAATCAAGCGCCATTATATTAGGGTTAGCGGGATTTCTCATTTTTTTTTCGGGTACCGGCAATTATATTAGGGTTAGGAAAAGGGTTAGGATTAGGGTTAGGGATAGGGGTAGGGTTAGAGATAGGTGTAGGGTTAGGGATAGGGTTAGGGATAGGGTTAGGGTTAGGGTTAGGGATAGGGTTAGGGTTAGGGTGTGGAGCAATATCTATTGATCTAACCCGGGAAAAAAATACGAACTCCGTCTTGATGTTACCGTAGGGTCATTCCACGTCAACTCAACCAGTGGTGTTCACCCGACCCCCTCAGATCTTCCTGAAATTTTCAGGGCTTGTGATACATTCAAAGTTGAGTGATTCCTGAAAATTTCAGGCCATTTGGTCAAAAACTTTCTGAGATATGATTTTTTTAATTTTTAAGGGTAGTTGCGAGTGCGCGTGACATTTACATTTTCGCGATATTTGAACGTGAATATTTCAAAAACTAAATAAGGTATCAGGCTGAAATTTTCAGTATTTACTCATTGTTTTGTCATGAGTACAATGATGTATTTAATTTAAGTATAGCTTGCACACAGAATGCCCTAAAAATTTCCAAACATTGCACTTCAGACAGTTTTCATCAATATTTGACTCGGTATAGCCAAGAAACTATAAGACATGAAATGATGTTTGTTATACAATTAGTAAGTACCATATATGTGTTTATTATTTTGATAGAGAATTCCTGTTAATCAATAATAGTGTACTCATGGTGGGCCCCTTTAAGCATCATGGTCATCCATTTTTGCACTTATTGCGACCCCCAGATGACCATGTGGGCAGTAATTCACACTTTTCATATTTTGCACACTTGTTAACCTTGGCAAGTACTAGCTATGGTGAAAATTTCATGTTGGTGTCTTAACGCCTTCTTGGTGAAAAATTGCATGAAAATGCATGATTATACACTATTATTGAATATTGCGTAGCGAATATTTCAAAAACTAAAAGAGGTATCAGGCTGTAATTCTCAGTATTTACTCATTGTTTTGCCCTGAGTTGAATGATGTATTTATCTTAAGTGTAGCTTGCACACAGAATGCCCTGAAAAATTCCAAACATTGCACTTCAGACAGTTTTCATCATTATTTGACCACGCACGCTACGGGCCTCATTAACGTGTATTATGGTAAATCAGCATAGCAATGAAATGTCAATCAAATTTTATGAAAAATACAGTTAGTTTTAAGTACAAAATCAAATTACAGATTGTTTTTATCAACCATACAAGCAACCATGCAAGGCGGATTGGAAGTTATCGGTCAAATTGGCCTAAGGCCGGATCTGGCCGTTTCTACCCCATAACCCCTTTATATGCTGCGATTACATAAATAGAAGAATTCTACACTTCATCTACCCCAAAGACTTGTTAGCTTAAGAGATTTTTTTTAAAATTTTTGAATAGGTTTGTTTCGTTTATTTTTTTTATATTTGACGTTTAATACGATTTTTACTAGTGGACCTGTTCAAATTTTAGTGACAAGGCTAAAATTTTTATACATGTGTCATTTTACGTAACAATATACGATTTTAACAATTTCGAGTACACGAAAAAAATTCTTTAATGAGCTTATCAAGTCAAAATAAATTAGGAAGCATAGAACCTTTGCAGGGATTGCGAAATAGTGAATGTTTTCTTTTGTCTTATATAGACTAATAAAGAAAACTAAATTATATTATAGTGTGCAAAAAAATATACAAAACTTTAAAGTATACAATTATATATCGAAAAAACAAAAATATTTTAAACATAGAACTAGATAAAACAGATAAAAACACAGTTTCTTAGATCATACTAATATGTATATGTAACCGCAAATGTCTATTTGGCGGCCGATTGCAGACATTGGCCAGCTAAATGTGAACATTGGCTGGCCATTGTCTAACATTGGCTGGCCAATAAGAACATTTGCTGGGTGCGACATGTCAAAGACTTTGTGACAATAAGGAAAGTATCGGGTGAAAGCAGGGCCGTTTTAAGGTCATCGTAGGCCCTAGGCACTTCCAAAGTCGTAAACCTTCCCCATATTCATTTTTAATATTTTTCAAGAATTCACCCGCACTTCTTTGCGATTTGAAATCTAAATAAACTTTCGAGGACGTCATATGTGACTTTGCTAAGACAAAGAGCCGAAAAGTTAACATACTGTAATTTACAGATCTACAGCACTGCAGCTTGACTTGCTCAGGTGCTCATCTCACACGGTTATATAGAGTTACTTTAATACAAACATTATTATTATTTTTTTTTTGCATTCTGAATTTGTTCTGGCTTTCGTAGGCTCCTGGAAAGTCCGTAGGCCCTAGGCACAGTGCCTTCTGTGCCTAATTGATAAAGCGGCCCTGGGTGGAAGAGGTGACATCAATTACGAACATTAAAGCAAGATAAATTTACTGCAGTTTGACCACTGGGCGTGGCCGACATCTTTTATTAAACTTCAGCAGATTTAGTTGAGATTTGTAGTTCATTTTTTTTTAAATAGTAATCAACATAATTAAATCTTTTATTTATTTTCTTAGTTAACCCGAATCTATCTATTGAATGTAAGAAAAACTTCTGGGTTAGGCCAGTGGTCGGCAAATTTATCAGCCGAAGAGCCAAATATGAACATTACAACAATAAAATAAAAATTTGGGAGCCAAATCTGCTTGTTTAGTAAACTTTTATTACACTGAATTTATTATACTAAATAAGTTGTACACTAAATAAAACTAAATGCCAGAGCCGCACTTAATGAGCCAAAGAGCCACATGCGGCTCCGGAGCCGCACTTTGCCGACCACTGGGTTAGGCCAAATAAATAAATATTTTCAGCCCCTGACACAATTAAAAGCGTGTGAGAATACAATTTCAGTTAATGAATAGAACTAAATAATTATATAATCTATTTATCTAGACGAAAACTCTTGCTTATATTTTTTAGTATAGATCAATTGCACACATATGTGTATGATCTAAGGATTTAATGAACTGTGTATTGTAAAAGTAACACTATCAAATAGATTGTTTTTTTTAAAAAGTTTTATACCATTACCAGTGACTGCATAAATATCGGAATATACCAACATCATGATCATTTTTCTGTTAATTATTATACAGGATATGTATATCTTAAAAATTCTAATTATAGTGGTTTTGTGTAAATTTTTAAGGATAAGAACTTTTAGAATTTATTCTAAATTTAAAAACATTTAGATTCTGAACTTCTTATAAAAAGATAGAAAAAAGTGCACTAAATGATATATGGTACACATTTATGTATATATATATATATATATATATATATAGACCTGTTGTCTCATTGGTTTTGATTTCCCAATCCTCAACGGATCCACAAAATTATTCAAGTTCATTTATTGACGGCAGTGGATTTGAACCCAGGTGTTTAGGACGTCATTCTTTCATCTGTGAATACACTTTAGGTCAGTGATGAACTCAATTTATTGAAAATTATTTACCATTAATTTTGTATGCTCACATTACAAAATAATTTATCCATTAACCTTTTGTTGACATAAAAAAAAATCAAAAAATAAGTAGAGATTTTTATAACTCATACAAATGTTTATTTGTTTATTTAATGCTCGTTTCAGTTTTATTTAGTATATATAAAATACCAAGAATTTCTGTTTGACAGCCGAGCGAATTACACAGCACAATCCGTCATCTGATCAATAATATCAAACTCTGATTCTTTGGCAGTGTTGACAATTCTTAGTGACCCAATACATAGCTCACATGTGGTTATCTCAGTCCATAAATATGATAACACAATATGGAACAAGCTGTGCTGTAGTGTGTACATTAAAAATATCGACTCGAAAAACAATGTCAGCGAAGGGATGGAAGGTTGTGCGATAAAGCGCTCGACTGTCAACCGAAGGGAATTTCTCAGGTCATGGCGAAAGGTTTTCTCCATAAACAGATAACAGAAATCCATACATTCAGAAGAAATCTATCTATCTATCTATCTATCTATCTATCTATCTATCTATCTATCTATCTATCTATCTATCTATCTATCTATCTATCTATCTATCTATCTATCTATCTATCTATCTATCTATCTATCTATCTATCTATCTATCTATCTATCTATCTATCTATCTATCTATCTATCTATCTATCTATCTATCTATCTATCTATCTATCTCTCTCTCTTTCTATTGATCATTGTTTTAGAATTAATCTCACATTTGTCCTAACAGTAGGCTAAAAAAAAAGTACTTAAGTTTTTTCGTTAATGCTAAGCTAATTATAAGTCCATCTAACTAGTAGCGTTACTTTAGCTTCGCACTTACACATACACAAAATGTGAAAAGAAAACAGTATTGAATTTAAGTTGACGCAATTTGTTTGCTGTTTCAAGCTAATACAGGGGAAAGAAACATTTTCTCTGTTTCTAGGTTCAGCTGTGATACATTATTTTTTTTAATTCAGATGCTTTGCAATGGTAAGACATGTTTTTTATTTATATTTACTTAAGTCTAGCATGCATAAACTAGATAAGTTATAGGCCAGTATAGGGAACGTTTATTGTAAAATATCGTAAAATATCTTTTGAATACATATATTTCAGTATAACAATTAGCTGGTAAATAATACATATGCCATTTACCTTATATTTTAATGTTTTTTTTCAATGATTTGGTGCACTCCATGTATATTATTGAGAAAAAAATATATTTTTTTTTTAACTTATTGTTTTATACAACTATTTAGCATACAGTGACGATTCTTGTGGTGATGGATGGATCAAACTACAAAGTAATTGTTTCAAATTTGTGACGGAACCGAAAAAAACTCTTCAGAGGCGATTTCACACTGTCACCAAACATGAGATGTACAAGGCGATGACGATGCAAGTACAAGTACGTATACTCAAGATGCAAGTACGAGTACAATGACCAGTGCACACATTTATAAAATCGCAGGTATCATTACAAGGATAAAAAGTGCAAGTATGAGTACAAACACACAAAGTGCAAGTACAAATTCCCAAGCGGCGAGTACATGCACTTGCACTTCATTTTATATTTGCAGTACCTGTGTCAATATTCATCTATCTATCTATCTATCTATCTATCTATCTATCTATCTATCTATCTATCTATCTATCTATCTATCTATCTATCTATCTATCTATCTATCTATCTATCTATCTATCTATCTATCTATCTATCTATCTATCTATCTATCTATCTATCTATCTATCTATCTATCTATCTATCTATCTATCTATCTATCTATCTATCTATCTATTTAAATATTTAAAAAACAATGTATTTGAAATAGATGGTAACTAATAATAGCTCATTTAAAAACAACAGACACTTTCACGCTTAAAAAATTAAAAAAAAATTTTTAAAAGATTTCTATAAAAGTAATAGAGCAGAGATGTTGGTTTTATGTTGAGGTGGACTTATCTGAAAGCACACTAAACAGGATATCTTGACAGTGGAGATTGTTGCAGGCACACTGAACAGGAGAGCTTCACAGTGGAGCTTTATGCAGGGACACTGAACAAGGAAGCTTAATGCAGGGCCAGTGAGGGATTTAGAAGACTGCAATGAAGTTCCCACAATTCCGTGTGTTTAAATAGCCAAGTAATAATATTCGGCTGGGCGTTGTGCTAACCACACAAACCCTTCATTTGCCGTGGTTACAGAAACAGATGAATTCTGCACTTCATTTTGTGCCGCTGGCTTATTAGCCATAGAGATCATTTTATTTTTATATAGGTTTATTGCTCTTATTTTTTTATATATATGACGTTTTGTAAGTTTTTAGCTAGTATCATTTTCGACGTGTGGAAGGCTAAAATCTTGTAACTCACTTGTAACATTTTGCACAAGTGTAAATGAACGAAACAATAAATGACTTTAATAACCCGTCATCTGATATCAACAATACCAATTTCTTACTCTTAGGCAACATTGATAATTCCTTGTCATTCACGATATAGCTTACACGTGGTCACCTGAGTCCACAGTTATGGTAACAATCGGAAATAAACTGTGTACTTCAAGAGCGGTCACTTAAGTCCAAAAATAATTTTTTTTATCTCGTTTTCCAATCAATTGATACTTGTTTTTAAATTACTCTTCGTTACAAACATCTTTCCTCCTAAATTAGGACACTTTTTTGAATAACCTAGTTGTGCTAATACCACCTCTGACTGCAACCTCTCCTGATTCCTTATTGTAGCTAAATCAACAATGGCAGTATGTCCTGGTGAAACAGTCTGACTTGAATTTTTTTTTATTAAAAGCAAAGTAGTATTGAATTTATTTAAAAATCAAATAATATGATAACTCAGAGAATTAGTTTTTTACAGAATATTTTTTGTCGACTTTTAAAGCGCAATTTTATAACAGCCTCCAGTAAGATAGAACATATTCATATATCTATATAAATAATAGCGGTCTCAAGTCTCCGTTATATCGAAAGTAGAAATTAAGAATACAAAATGGCGTCTTACAGGCGTCTCGATTCGATAAATAATTTTTAAAAAAATGTACAATTTTGATTAAATTCTGTGGTTTTCAAACATAAAACTTGAAAGCCAAAATGTGAAATAATTCCATTTAAATATTTTTTTTTGTATTTTCTACAACATATTTCACCTTTAAATTGTCATAACAACATGAACAAATCGGAACTGTCCAAAACCAAACATAAACTAGCCTACTGATAAAACCTAAGGGAATATAACTCTATGCAAAGGTTTTGCAGACTACAGCTAGTGGATACATACATACATACACACACACACTCACACACACACACACATATATATATATATATATATATATATATATATATATATATATATTAGTTGTGTTATAATGAAAATACTACGTCCGGTATACTGTGTTCAAGTTACAATTCAATGAAGTATATTAAAACTGTGAGGTATTTAGATAGATAAGCTCCAGCTCTATCTATCTATCTATCTATCTATCTATCTATCTATCTATCTATCTATCTATCTATCTATCTATCTATCTATCTATCTATCTATCTATCTATCTATCTATCTATCTATCTATCTGTCTTTCCCTGTCTTTCTGCCTATTTGTCTCTCTCTCTCTCTGTTTTTATATCTATGTTTCACTTTTTCTCTTACAATCTGTCTATCTGCTTGCCAGTCTGTCTTTTGTTCACCATTACCGTCACTTTCGTCCTAACAGTTGGCTGAAGAAAGTGATTAAATTGCCAAGTGTAGACGCGTTTTCCGTTCATGTCGAGATAATTATAATTGCATCTAACTTGTTACGTTACTTTAGCTTCGCACTTATAAACAAGGAAGCAGTTAAAAATAAAACATCATTTAATTTAAGTCTACGCGATTTGTTCTGATGTTGGTCAATTGTTACAAGCAGTTACAGGGGAAATGTTTCCCTCTTTTCTTGGCACAGCTGTGATATTATTTATAATTCAGTTGCAGTGCAATGGTAAGATATGTTTTTTTTTTTAAATTTATGTTTACTCAAGTATAGGTAGGTTAAACTAGATGAGTAAAAGTTATAGACTATTTTAGTGAATGTTTTATGCAGAATATCGTAAAATACCTTTTGAATGCATGTATTTTAATATAATAATTAGCTGATGATTAACATAGTCATTTACCTCATAAGTGATTGATTAGTCGACTAGACTTTGGTAATACTTATAGGCGAACTATATATATATATATATATATATATATATATATATATATATATATAATTTTTCGAAATTGTACATTTTTTAAAAATAATTTATATATATTATTGAGGAAATAAAATAACATATTTCTTACTTATCGTTTAATACAATTATTTAGCTTTCAGTGACCATGACTGTTCTGATGAGTGGATCAATCTAAAAACGAAATGTTTCAAATTTGTGAAGGAACCGAAAAACTCCAAAGAGGCGATTTCACACTGTCACCAGATTGGTTCTGAGCTGACAAATGAGAAAGACATACGGGATGATACATCAACAATAAATCATGTATATAATTAAATTGTTTTTAAAGTAAATAGTCTTGAAATTAATCTTCCTTTTTTCTTCTGGTTTAAAAAAACAACACCCATTTATTCATGATTAGAAGAACAGACTCACTTTAAACTAACTTGAACTATAAATGATTTACTTTTAGAAATAAAAGATATTTCAACTACAATCGCTTAGGTAATTTATCAGAAATAATCCAAGCCCTGACCATGCCATTACAAGTACATATACTCAAGATAAAAGTACGAGTTCAAGTACAAGTGTACACATTTTTAAAATTGCAGGTACCATTATATGTGCAAAAAGTGCAATTATGATTTCAAGTACACAAAGTGCAAATAGGGTAAAAGTACAAATACACCGATTCCAAGTACATATTCCAGTACTCGAGTTTAAATTTG
Source organism: Bulinus truncatus (assembly GCA_021962125.1). Classification (NCBI taxonomy): domain Eukaryota; kingdom Metazoa; phylum Mollusca; class Gastropoda; family Planorbidae; genus Bulinus; species Bulinus truncatus. Next base: position 98,305 of record JAGDYQ010000172.1, on the reverse strand, counting down.
CAGCATCTATGCCAATAGTTCAAAAAAAACAAATTATTTGAACTCAATGGTAACGATAGGTCAATTAAAAACAACTTATGCTTTAAGCTAAATATAAAAAAATTAATAAACTTTTTTTTAAAAATATTTCTATAAAAGTAATAGAGCAGAGATGCAGGTGCTATATGTTAGGTGGACTTAACTTAAGGCACACGGAACAGAGGAGCTTGACAGTGGAGCATAATAAGGCACACTGATCATGGAATCTTGTCAGTGGATCTTGATGCAGGCACACTTTACAGGATATCTTATCATTGGATCCTGATGCAGGCACACTTTACAGGAGATCTTGTCATTGGAGGATGCAGGCACACTTTACAGGAGATCTTGTCATTGGAGGATGCAGGCACACTTTACATGAGATCTTGTCATTGGAGGATGCATGTACACTTTACATGAGATCTTGTCATTGGAGCTTGATGCAGGCACACGGAGCAGTGAAGCTTAATGCAAGGCCAATGAGGGGTACAGAATATTGAAATAAAATTACCCCATTGCCGTGTGTTTTAATGTAAAATTTTTATTTGATAAAAAAACATCTACCCTAATGGTCATTTAAGTATGGAAATCTAGAATATACGAATTTTTTTTTCCTGAAATTTTATCATGATATTAGTGTTAGGGTCTCATTAGGCCTTAGTGATTTTTACCATACAACCTAAGCATCTACTATTTTATCTTACATTATGGTGTTTACTTGAAGTTTTTAATTTCTAAACCCACAAGAAGTGACATTGCCGTGTTAATAGCAATTCTATTTTGAAGCATACAGTTTATTATTCGTGATTTAATCTACTCCTATTCCAAAATACATTCATCTTCACACATCTGCCGACTCAAATACAATAGTTGTCAAGTGCAAAAGTTGTAAAGTGGAATACTTGTCAAATGCAATACTAGCTTCACTTGCATCAGACAAATCATATTTTTGCCAAAAGCAGATTTTCAAGATATTATTATATTTTTTTAGAAACATTGTGTCGTAATGTAGTTATGTGTGTGCTACGTGCACAGGTGTGTGTGTGTTTGGAACGAGGCCCGCGAGGTCAGCGAGAGGTCAGAGTCTGGGTGTTTCTCGTCTCTGTGTATGACATGATTAGAAAATTATGATCGTCCAGTTATTTCGATTGTAGCTTAATGTAGAAAGTTCGAGTTATGATGTGTGCAAATAATAAAAGGAAGTTTGTGAGATACAACGTGGTCAATCAGAGTCAGTCAGAGTCAGTCAGAGTCAGTACAGTTCATTGGAGATTTTGAGTATTCATTTGAGAGGGAGAGGAGTTCATGTAAAGTTCGTAAAAGGAATTTATGTATTGTTCACATGAGGAGTTATTATAACGAGTGTTTAAGAATCTATTTATGTGATATTGCATTTTGTGATAATTCATTTTACGTTTTGGATTATTTTATTATTTCATTTTATTGTTGTGTGAATAAACTAATTGTGAACCATGGAGCAGGAATTAAGTTTCTTTTGTCATAGTGTACTCGTTACGTGCTAGCAACACACCTGATAGTACACATCTGTACAATACATGATAGCAGATATATAGAGCAATAAGCCTTAACAGGTTACAAGGTGTTAAATACATCTTAACACGTTAATTGGTAGCAGCGGTGATTCAAACCAGTTCTTTACATCCTTTACATTCGTTACACATTGGAAGCTGCCACAGTTGTGATTTTCCCGCAAAAAAGTAGTCAAATTTTTAAAGTACTTACTACACAATTGCAAGTACCCAAGATGCTAGTATCAGAACAATTACAGGTAGAAATTTGAGTACCCGTGCTTACTATGCAAATAGAAGTAAAGTGTACTCAACCAAGATGTATGTAAAGGGTACATGTACAAAAACCAAGATGTATGTAAGAGTACATGTACAATAAACCAAGATGTATGTAAGTGTACAAATTTAATCAACCAAGATTATGAAAGATTACAAGTACTCCGAATGTGCTCTCGAATATAATTACACGATCTCTGTACAACATACCTACACAATTAGGCAGATATAGAGACGAAGTACGAATTTCTTTCATTTGTGCATACACTCTCAAGAATAAAAAAAATAATTTTGAATTACAAATACATCAGAAAATTTATTATAGCTTGATCGAATTAAAAAAAAAAGTTTTACGACTCCTGTTGAAGTCGTGCCGCCTAGTACCTTGACTTCTGTCATTAGTCGAAGTTGTGCCACTGAGTACCTAAACTCCTGTCATTGGCTGAAATTGTGCCGCCTAGTACCTAAACTCCTGTCATTGGCTGAAATTGCGCCGCCTAGTACCTTGACTCCTGTCATTGGTTGAAGTTGTGCCGCTGAGTACCTTCTAAAATGTTTTACCGTGCTTAGCCTAATGCGATACACACACACACACACACACACACACATATATATATATATATATATATATATATGTATATATATATATATATATATATATATATATATATATAAACTAGTTTCTTCACTCAGGTTTACGTAACATAATTTCATCATTTTATCAGGCGACGATTCATTTTGAGATCGATACGTTTTGGGTTGTTGGAAATGCTGAGACAGCTTCAGAGACAGAGACCACAACACCAAGAACTAAGGTGTCACCCGCAGCAGGGGGAGTCATAGGTATAAAGTAAGTTTTATAAATTTGCGATCACTAGCTAGTACACGTTAATACAGTAGTAACTCAAAATTATTTAACTATTGCGACCATTTATTTCTACTAAAGCAAAGGTTCAAAGATTTCAAAAGATTTAACTAATTTATAGTCAGGTTTTAATTTTCCCCATTAATCTGAACAAAAAGGCAAACATGGCATGTCGCTATTTAGTATTGAATTTCTCCCGGCTTTAAAACACATTGTTTTAATTTTAATTTATGTCTACCTTATTATTCTCCTTTAGCTATGTTCATTATTAAAAATGTTTTTTGTAACATTTCCACTGTTGAAATTATTTTTTAGTAATTCAACAATCCTAGATCTCCTCTCAAACTAATTGAGTGTGAACAATACTTTTGTACCCAAGAAATTATATATATATATATATATATATATATATATATATATATATATATATATATATATATATATATATATATATATATATATATATTAGGGTGTCCCAGAAATGCTCGGGAAATTTATTTTTTTAAATCTTTGGTGTCTCACCCCCTGAAATGTGTCTCTTGGGTACAATGAGTGAATTGGTGAAGTTGTAGCTCATTTGAACAACATTTAGAGGTATTCCAGTATTAGGCCAACATAAAAATCCAGACGAATCATGGCTCAAATAATTTGCAGTTTTTGCATGCCATAGTTGAATAAAATGAAGTTTAAATATACTTATATTTACCTCATTGCTACCATTAGCTAGAGCTGAAATTGTGTGATTCTTAATTAGAAAATGTAATAAATGCCTGTACGACAAAAGCAGCACATCCTACAGAAGATCAAAGATCTGTATGCAGAACAAGTTCGTTTGATGAAGCACCGTGGGCGTAACAACTAAACCGATCATACGAACCAAAAAGAATACACCGAGAAGTTGAGTAATCTTTTTGACATTAGCCATGCCAACTCTGAACAGCTAGAATCAGCAGTAACATAGAACAGCAATTGGACGTAGGTGGTTCTAACAGTGACACAGACACACATTCAATGACATCATCCATTTGTCGGGATTCGAGTGACGATGCAGAATATGATGAAGAATTTGTAATCCAATCAGCATCCTCAAGCAAAACAAATTTTGTAACACGACATGGCAGACGAAGCATCATATCACCAAAAGTTGCTGCAGTGCTGGACAGAACGAACACCAGCATTAGAAAATCAACTATGATACTTGCAATGATAGGGCAAGGTGGATGGCTAAAGCAATCTATGCATTGAAAATCGAACTATTGTTTGCAGGTAACGAAAACATCTTTCAGTTAACAGCTCGAGAATTACAAGGTATTCAGCGCTTTAATCGGTTTACCATATGTGTTTATTTTCAATCATGGTTTTCATGCAGGCTCATGCGTTTATACGAATATGATGATGCTGTTCTTCGATCGACTGGATTAAAATTGATGGTGCGTCACTCGTGGTACTTGAGTCCGGAACTGTCGACGCATGCGTTATTTTCAACCCTTTTGTCGGACAAAGAAAAAATTAGCCTTGTTCGGACAATCAATCGGACAATCAATCAGAACGTGGACCACATCTCATAAAAACACTACCAAAAATTGATTTGATTTGCGAGCTTCTACCACATTTTTTGAAACATCGAACATTGATGCCAGTTTTCTAGATGTTCCTGTTGAAGCCTGGTCAGATACAAAATCTTTTAAAGTTGCAGCAGATTTTGTAAAGAATCTGGCTTGTATCAATGACTCTGCAGAGCGATGTGTAGCATTGATACAAAATTTCAATGACAGTATCACCAAGGTCGAAGAACAAAAATTTTAATTTGATGAACTTTTTTTAAATTTTTGTCTTTCAAGAATTAACTTGACAAAATGAATAAAACTTTGTTTTTCATAATTTTTTACTTAAATTTCAAATTTGAAAATATAAACCATTCAAGATTTATATATTTTGTTTCATTTAATATTATAAACAATTCTAAGCATCAATTTGTTACTTAATATATCAGTTTCGCATATAATGCAACATTAACGTTGTATTAGATTTGACCGCGAATGATTTTACACCAAAATCTGGAACTTTAAACCTCTTGGGGGACCTCTAAACATTGTCCTAATGAGCTGAAATTTTGCAGGTTAACTACTGTTACCATACAGACATATTCTGTGGGGTGAGACATCAACATTTCAAAACTTCATTTTTTGTGACGCCCTAATATATATATATGTCTAACGAAGTAGCTCATATAACTTTCAATAGCTTTTTTGCTTTACCTTCATTCTCTAAGCTAATTCAACTTTAAACAATATATTTAAAAAAAATATTTGTAGACAATTCTTCATCAAAAATCATCCTAATACAATATGATGTACTAAACTCTCTACACATCCTCATACAACTATGATCTACTAAATTCTAAACATGCTACACTAATTCTGTCTTAAATGCCAATAGTTTACTGTCATTCTGATGACTACTGAACTCTTATTTTCCCTTTTGACCTTGGTCACTAGACATAGTCATCCTATCACTCGATTTCACATGTCCGTGGTAAGAATGTTTCTCATGACAAATACACAAACATTATCTAGACAGCTCAATGGCAATTGACAAACACACTCACACACACACACTCTCACACACATGTATAAACACACACAGACACAATACCATCAAACACACTGTGGCACTTCCCATTTATATCTGTAAACTTTATGTTGTTTTATGGATGGCCATGTCTGTAAAGCGTGATAAATACACTACACATGTCATGGTATAGTTGTGTGTAGGGAGCGACCGATAATCGGATCGGTATCGGACCGATATTGGAACCATCGGTTAATATCGGATCGGCCGATTTTTGTAGGGAGCGACCGATAGTCGGACCGATATTGGCATTATGGGTTAACTATCGGACCGGCCGTTTTTTTTGCTGCAGATACATTGTTTTTTTTTTTCACAAATATAGTACATATAACTATAAACTGGTTTTGGTTTACAGAGTTAAAGTTTACTTACAGACTTACAGTTAACTGTTCACCTGAGCGAAGTGATTTACTGATATAATTAAGTGTTTTTAATTTTTCAAACTTTTAAAAAAATCTGCTACAAGTAAATTCAGTAAAAATTAAAAAGATTAACGAAGAAAACTATTTAAATTTCATCACAACTTTCACAAGCTAGTGAAGTTACAATTAAAAATTAATAAATTTTTACTTTTTTAGTTTCACATGAATTATTTACAACTTTACCTTACTTTTCTGTATGTGTACAACTAAAAAGTAAAAAAACAACAAATTGTTTGTTATAAGTTTAATTTTAAACAATAAACATGCAGATTTATGAGATTATGCAGGCATGGTTTGTGTTTCTGATTTCGGTCTTCCGGTCTGTCTTTTCAAATCTTTTGTTCTTCTAATCTTCTTCATCTGCAAGACACCCTTTCACTAAAAGCAAAATATCGGTATCGGTATCAGTATCGGCAAAAATGCTGGGAAAAAATATCGGTATCGGACTATCGGTAAAAAGGCATATTGGTCGCTTTCTTATTGTGTGTGTGCTACGCAGAGATATGTGTGTGTACTAAATATCACATAACATTAGCTAATAAACAGAAACGACTATGCACTTTAAAATTACAGAAATGATATTTATCTTATTATTTATTTGATGTTAGAAATGAGTATATTTTGATAAAGGTTTATTTTTAAATAGAGGTGTCACTAAAAAGACGACCAGCCGAAGCAATTTTTCCAGGTAAAACTTTTTTTCAGTAAATAGGTACCTGATAATAGCTAGATAATTAAAGGCAGCATGGCGCCAACCTTACAAAATGCGGGTCTCAATTTAACATATGCTTCTCTTCTAATTTCAACTATTTTAACAACTATTACTATTTATATAAATGTAAATTTCGGGGTCCTTGCAGGCGCTGGAACCTATTAGAAGTAATCGGTCAAAGCGGCATAAATTTGACTTTAGCTGTTCCTACCACATAATCCCTTAACATGCCATAGTTACAGAAACAAAAGAATTCTCCACTTCATTTGCCATGGTTAGAGAAACAAAAGAATTCTTCACTTCATTTGCCGTGGTTACAGAAACAAAAGAATTCTCCACTTCATTTGCCATGTTTACAGAAACAAAAGAATTCTCCACTTCTTTTGCGGTGGTTACAGAAACAAAAGAATTCTCCACTTCATTTGCCGTGGTTACAGAAACAAAAGAATTCTCCACTTCATTTGTCGTGGTTACAGAAACAAAAGAATTCTCCACTTCATTTGCCCCGATGGACTATAAGCCTAAAGCTTTTATTTTTAAAGAAATTTATTTCTTTTTTTTATATTTTCATTTGAATTTTGTATAAGCTTTTAGCAAGTTTCATTTTTGTTTGTATGAGAGGCTTATTGACAAGGCTAAAATGTTGCACGTATATATTTCTTATGTAACATTATACGGTTTTAATAATTTCGAGCCCACGAAATACATTTTCATTGAGTTTGTTAAGTCAAAATAAATTACGAACCAAAGAAATTTTTGCAGAAGATTGCAAAATAGTGAAGTTTTCTTTGGTCTGAAATAAACTTATAAAGTAAACTGAATTATACTAAAGTATGCACAAAAATGAAGTTTAAGTCTTCCAAAACTCAAAAGTATTTTAACAAAATAAAATATTTTAAAGATTAACTTGTTTCTTAGATCATACTAATAATTATATGTATACATTTGTGTTACGACCAATGTCTGCTAAGCGGCCGATTGCAAATTGGCCAGATAAATGTGAACATTGGCTGGGTGCGACCGACCAATGTCAAAGTGAAAAATGCGATAGAATCGTTTTTTTTTAACAAAATTTTTACCATTACATGTTAAGCAAAATTATCGGACTTTACCAAAACGATCATTGTTCTTTTCACTTTACATAGGTTATGTAATATCTTAAAATGATATTTTTTAATGTAAATTGTTACTGACAAGAATTTTTAGAATTCATATTAAATTTTAAAATAAACACATTCGAAAGTTCTTAAAAATGATAGAAAAAAGTACCCTAAATAATATATGATGTGTGTGTCTCTCTATATATATATATCCCTAACAGACCTGTAGTCTATTTGGTTTTGATTTCCCAATCGGCAACGGATCCACAAAAATATTCCAGTTCATTTATTAACTGTAATGGAATTGAATCCAGGTGTCTAGGACGTCATTCTTTTATCTGTGAATACACTTTAGGTCAGTGATGAACGTAATTTGTTGAAAATTATTTACCTTAATTTTTTTGTGCTTAGCTTATAATATAATTTATCCATTATACTGTTGTTGACATGCAAACAAAAAACTTCTTTTTTCTTTAAAAACATATAAAGATTTCAGAACTAATAAATATGTTTGTTTAATGTCCTTTTCAGTTTCTCTTAATATAATTTATACCATGACATTCTGGTTGACAGACGAGTGCTTTACACTGCACGATCCGTCCTCTGATATCAACAATATCAAACTCTTTGGCAACATTGACAATTCATAGTGATTCATTTACGTAGCTAACATGTGGTTATCTCAGTCCATAGCTATGATAACAATATGGAATAAACTGTGCATTATTGTGCACATCAAGAGTGGTTATCTCAGCCCAAAGCTATGGTGATAATATTTAATTAATCCTGCATCATCGTGCACATTAAGAGTTTTTATATCAGTCAAAAGCTGTGATGACAATATTGAATTAACTCTGCATCATTGTGCACATGGATGAGATGGATGGTCGTGTGGTAAAGCGCGCTCGACTGTCAACCTGTGGGTTCCGAGCCTAGGGAACTTATCAAGACATGCTGAAAGTTTTCTTCATGTTTCCCATGGTGCCTCCATGGCCGTTACGCTTTCTGTTTTGGTGGGAATGAAAGAGGAGCACCAAAAAAATTCTTCCATTTGGGGAAGAGCTGATTTTACCATATTGGTTTGGAGGGTCTAAGTAGAAAACAGCTTATTTTAAAGGTCAACAAATCAGAAAGCACAAATAGATTAGTTCAGTTCACGCTTTAAGGTTTTTAAAATAAAAATTGGATATTGAACGTGGGCTTTGTATTCACAAAAAATGATCATTCTTATCTTAACCCTAAAAGTAATTAAAATCTTTCTAAGAAATATTCTCTATAATAAAGATAGTTTTTCTCTTTGTCAAATCATTTGATATTTGTTTTCTAATTACGCTTCGTTACAGACTGTGATGCCTCAGTAAAAATAGATTTACGTGGAGTTAACAAAACAACTCAGTACTGTATACACCACAAATTGGAGCGAACCGTTCAAAAGGTTTTTATGTTTAAAAAAAAATAATAATATAATTGAGGAGAAACGGAGTTGTTTGGGGAGGGGAGTGTCATCCCCCTCTCCCAGTGCCACAGTGCTAACCCTCCCCCCATACAGCAAATGATTCCCTTTAAATAAGCTATTATTTATAAGCTACAATTTATCTTCTTAATGTTTTTAATAGTTATCATTTATCAATCCGTCATTTACAAAGCTATCGTGTAGATAGCTATAACCTCTTTAACAATTATTTATTTAGCCATCATCTATGTAGCTACCATTTATCTTGCTATTTTTGATCTAGCTATCTTAAATATGGCCATTCACTACGCAGCTATTATATATTCATCTATGTTAACGTTAATAAGAAAAAAAAACTGTAATAAACAGAACAAAAAAAAACAACAAAAAAAATTATTCATTTCAGAGTCTTCAAAACGAGACTATGACGTCAGAAACTTTCAACATGAACGTTGAGTCTGTGGTTGAGAAATTTGTCCATGTCTTGAACGGTGGTCATTTAGCGAATAATTTGAATTTGATTTTCAAAACAACTGATTTGATTGGCCAACTTACGAAGAAATATCAGATGACTGAAAAAACTTACCTGGTAAATGTCACTATCCGTGGTAAATTGCTCCAGATTTCGATCAATCTATCAATATTTTTTCATTGTGAATTATGTCTTTCAACAATGTAATCAACTTAGAATTTTATTAAATTTTTTTTTTTAGATTTAATGACGGGTAAAAATAAAATAAAAATAAGGTCATTTTAACGTGTATGCAGGCCTATTGCGTGATTGAGTATTAATTGCATCTTTTAAAAATCGTTTGATAGAAAATAGAATATAATTGCAAACAAAAAAGAGTGCATTTTGATATTCTTTATTTGATTGACATTACGTTGAATAGCCACTTAGTGGAAATAATGTAAAAAAAAATATTTACCTGTTTATAAACCTGAAGTTTTACACCTGGCTACTCCACTAAGTACGGATAGTCATGTGGCAAAGCGCTGGACTGTCGATCTTTGGGTACCTGGATCATTTCAGGTAATTCTTGAAGTTCGAACCAATGTCCCCCTTGGTGCCTCTATGACCATTACACTCTCGGCGGTGGTGGCACTACAACATTAAATATACTCCCTTTTAGGAGTGCAATTTTTTAAATGGGGGGATGAGTGGTCTTGTGTTAAAGCACTCGACTGACGACCTGAGGGTCTCGGGTTCTATCCCTGGGGATATTGCCATTGCAATATCGTCTAAGGTGGAGAGGAAAGAAGTGCACCATAAAAACATAAGTGGTTTATAGGAGCTAAGGGATTTCATCTCATCTTTACACAAACACAGATAGCGTAATGAATGGGGAAACCACTGCTAGGAGAAAAAAAAAAAGAATGGAACCATTTTTCCACATTACACCGTAAACGAAAACCATAACAAACTATACATATTTGTTTTCATTTTCTTCCAAAAAAGTTTCAGCTAAGTAATTTATTTTTATATGACGTCCTACAGAAGTTCATTGAACTTACTGACCAAGTAATATCGTCTGACACTAAAGTCTGGACTGAGTTAAATGATCTGGATCACAAGTCTAGCAGAAGTTTTCTCCGTGGCTTAGACCTGATCTCAGCAAACATTCTTAAGTCAAATGAAACACTGCAAGAAATCATAATCAAGAACAATATTGGTAATCACGTTGAGTATTTTATTAGCTTACAAAATTTGTTTTATTTGAGTCAGTGAATGTTAATGGATTTTTATAGATCAATATGTTTTATTTTATACATTTTTTTATACAAAAGCTTATTTATGTTTATAATATATTTATGTTTATAACTGTGAGATAATTTAAAATAAATTGCAGCTGTTGAAAGAAACTTCATTGGTGAGAACATCACATTTCCGAATGAAAGTTTTAAAAACATTAATCGTTCTACGGAAAACTTTAAAGGAAACAAACTATTTCTTTCTAGACAAGCGCTGAGAAATCCATTTGGTAATATGCAACTGAAAAATATTATGAAATAAATAGTCTTTTTTAAAGTTATTTTATATGTAATAAGTATATACACATATATAATATAAAACTACGCGTAATATTCATATTCCACATATTCTTCAAAATTAACGCTTGAATAAACAAACAAACATTATTTAAACTATATCTAATAACACTTCTATTTTATTTATACATTCAGATCATCAAAGATATTTCATCTACGTCATCAGAAACGGACACGGCAGGTTTAGAATTGGTGAAAAAGTTACAAAGTAACTAAAATAATTTTTCGAGATTTTGTTATTATATTCAGCTTTATCCTACAAACAAACTTATGTTCATCCTGTCAGCCAACCTAAAGTCAACTCTTCCAAACACCTTTCACGCCTCAGTTCCTCCATAGACCAACATCCTGTCAGCCAACCTAAAGTCAACTCTTCCAAACACCTTTCACGCCTCAGTTCCTCCATAGACCAACATTCTGTCAGCCAACCTAAAGTCAACTCTTCCAAACAACTTTCACGCCTCAGTTCCTCCATACACCAACATCCAGCAAGCCATCTGTTAGGGTCCTTATAATGAAGATACTTGTAGAGGGTGTAAAAAATCAGACAACACAAATCACGAAGTTAACTCCAGTGAAGTAACATCAAACAATCATTTAATTCTTGAACATGAACTGACATAAAGGTAGATCCAGGAGGAGAACCATAGCAAACTGTAAATATACATCCATCTACATCGATGGCGAAAGCTAGACTAACTAGAACATGCATCCGCATCCTATGATGCACAGAGCTCGACTGCCTATAAACAAACCATGTGCTCCCAACTGTCGGTATAATATACGTCATTTGTACCAAATGACGTATACACCAAAGTTCCCAATATTTACACTCACGATGGCGGAATGACGCCACAGATACTGTGGTGGGCGGAGCCTACCAAATTGCGTCATCAAGCTTAGGCTATACTATTTCTCCACATTCCTCCCCTCTACCTAAGCATGATGTAATCATGTAAAACCCAATACCAATGCCGACAAAAGGAAGCCACATGAAACAAAGCTCAATCATAGAACTTATCAAAATCATCATTAGAACAAAATAAATTATACAATGATTAATCAAATCAATATTGCATGGAATTATAAATCAATACATGCAAACAATATAATAAATATCATCAATCATATATGTATAAACATATTGAATTCAATTAAAATTTCTCATCATTTTCATTTTTTTTTCTCTTTTCGTCACTTATATTTATTATTTTATTATAATTTTTTTTCTTCTATGTGACTTATTAATTTTTTTTTCTTTCATGTCACTTGTATATCTTTTCTTTTCTATTATCTTTTTTTCATGTGACCCTTTTTTTTTTCCATGTCACTATTTGTTCTTCATTTTTTTTTGAGTGACTTCTCTTTTTATGCCACTAGTTATTCTTCATTTTTATTTTCAAGTGACTTCTTTTTTTATCATATCAACAAATATTATTAAAAATATTATGTCATCATATACACATATGCATGCAAACGTGTCATAATATGAACATAATATACATGTAAACATGCACATTATGGTAACCAGTTTCTTACTGCCAGGACATAGTTTGGTTAAGAAAAAATATTAAAATCTCTCCAATTCCCATTAATATTTCTCTTCGTGGTTGGAATGAAACCATGGTTCGCTCTTCCTTCCTGATTATAAATCTTACAGTCATTCTTGCAACATCTCAACAAACATGTCCTACATGAACAGTGGTAATGAGGGATACATTCTGGCGCATTAAAATTTACTACATGTCTAACATGGGGATTTTTATGGGGATGTCTACTGCAATTATTATAAGTTAGACATCTAACTGTGTTAAAATGGTTGTATCGACCAATAGGTGGGTCCTTCCATTCACGGTTTTCATTTCTTTTATTTTCTTTTCCATACGACCATCTATTTGTTTCTCTGGTTTGATCACCATTACGTCTAGATTTCTTGATTTGTACATCATAATACCTTCTTTGTTTCTTTTGACTTTCACTAGGTACAATGTAGTTTTTGTCTCTTTGACAATAATAATTAGGGTTCTTTCTTTCTTTCAGTATTATAATTCTTGAGGTTTGGTTATTCATTGATTTAAGGTCTCCTCTATGACATTCAGTGGTAAATGGAACTGAATATTTTCTAATTGTACCTGTAGCATAAGAATTATGTTGCATTTCCTTATTTACGTATCTGCTTGCTTTATTATCCTGATTAATTAATTTTCCATCTCTATTTCTGGGTATGGTTCTCTTGGCTACTTTTATATAGTTGGCCTCTTTATCTCCAACTGACGATTCTACTTTATCCAATCTATTAAATTTATCCTTCAAACTTCCATTCATCTTTGTCTGAGAAGCTGTAACCACATCGACTGATTCTATTTTCTCAACAAGTTTATTTACAATCTTCTCTATTGCTTCTAACCTAATTGGTAGGTCTTCCAATGTAGTGCAAGCTGTAACCACATCGACTGATTCTATTTTCTTAACAAGTTTATTTACAATTTTCTCCATTGCTTCTACTCTAATTGGTAGGTCTTCCAGAGTAGTGCAAGTCTTTGATTTAGTACGTAGGTCATTTTCCCTGTCTAAAATCAATGTATTCAGTTCTGCCTGTATTTTTTCCTTCTCTGCCTTTCTCATTTCCCGTTCTGCCGCTCTTTCTTCCCTCTCTTTCTGTTCCTTTTCTTTTCTTTCTTCCATCTCTTTCTTTTCCTTTTCCTTTCTTTCTTCCATCTCTTTCTTTTCCTTTTCCTTTCTTTCTTCCATCTCTTTCTTTTCCTTTTCCTTTCTTTCTTCTCTCTCTCTCTCTCTCTCTCTCTCTCTCTCTCTCTCTTCCTTTCTTTCTTCCCTCTCTCTCTGTTTTTCTTCCATCTCTTTCTTTTCCACCTTCTCTCTCTCTACAGATACCCAGGTTTGTAACTCTTGGCCTGTAAGGCCAAGTGCTTTACCAGCTTCAACGATATTTAAAATTGATGACATGGCAGTAACCAAAACCAATTATAACTAATAAATGAAAATGTTTGATACTTTATATCATACACAAAAAATATTCTATTATGTCATCAACATACGAGTAATAACAAAATAAATACAATATTCCTTTTCAAAAACCAGCAAATTAAATATTTTGGCTGCTCAGGGTGGACCCTATTTTAACCTCTACTGTATTAAATACAGAATTCCACCAAGAACAACAAACAAATAATTACACCAGATTTCAATATTCTAATAATAAATATATAAAAAAATATGCCAACTTACATATAAAGAAATACACAATAGTAAATTCTGTTCCTTGACTTCGATGGTTGATCCTCGGTGATCCCGGTCCGCGATGTTTGATGTTCTCCGATAGTGGGGTTGACTAACACACGGGTTGATCCTTGGTGATCCCTGTCCGTGATGTTCGATGATCCTTGGTTGATCCTCGGTGATCCTATGGTGGGGTCTTCTGATGATGAGGAGGTGATTCCCAGCCACACGGTAACGTCGGCCCCGTCAGTACACAGCAACTCTGGCCACTTCAGCAACAGCAAGGTTGGCCTCTTCAGCAAACGGCAAGCTTGGCCTCTTCAGCAAACAGCAAGGTTGGCCTCTTCAGCAAACGGCAAGGTTGGCCTCTTCAGCAAACGGCAAAGTTGGCCTCTTCAGCAAACAGTGGGGTTGGCCACTTCAGCAAACAGTAACGTCGGCCTCTTCAGCAAACAGCAAGGTTGACCTCTTCAGCAAACGGCAAGGTTGGCCTCTTCAGCAAACGGCAAAGTTGGCCTCTTCAGCAAGCAGTGGGGTTGGCCACTTCAGCAAACAGTAACGTCGGCCACTTCAGCAAACAGTAACGTCGGCCACTTCAGCAAACAATAGGGTTGGCCACTTCAGCAAACAGTAACGTCGGCCACTTCAGCAAACAATAGGGTTGGCCACTTCAGCAAACAATAGGGTTGGCCACTTCAGCAAACAGTAGGGTTGGCCACTTCAGCAAACAGTAGGGTTGGCCACTTCAGCAAACAGTAACGTCGGCCACTTCAGCAAACAATAACGCTGGCCACTACAGAACACAGTTTTCACGGCGCGCACCCAGGGTGGTGGCCGCCACATAATACACCGATGAATACTTAACCGGTAATTACAACGAGTCTAAATGTACTCACTCGACTGCTCCTGAATCCAGCTAAGTCAGTCAGTTCGATGCCGGAGGTGCCAAATATATGTACTCCAAATAGCATTGAGTACTCCGTCGGAGGTGCCAAATATATGTTACGTACTCCAAATAGTATTGAGTACTCCGTCGGAGGTGCCAAATATATGTTACGGGTCCTTATAATGAAGATACTTGTAGAGGGTGTAATAAATCAGACAACACAAATCACGAAGTTAACTACAGTGAAGTAACATCAAACAATCATTTAATTCTTGAACATGAACTGACATAAAGGTAGATCCAGGAGGAGTACCATAGCAAACTGTAAATATGCATCCATCTACATCGATGGCGAAAGCTAGACTAACTAGAACATGCATCCGCATCCTATGATGCACAGAGCTCGACTGCCTATAAACAAACCATGTGCTCCCAACTGTCGGTATAATATGACGTATACACCAAAGTTCCCAATATTTACACTCACGATGGCGGAATGACGCCATAGATACTGTGATGGGCGGAGCCTACCAAATTGCGTCATCAAGTTTAGGCTATACTATTTCTCCACACCATCCATAGCCAGTTTTTTTTTAATCAACCAAGATATAAAATATTTCTTATTAGTTTTTTCTCTAGCATTCTACAATCTAGTTTGGTAGAATGGACATTTTATAAAGCTAACTTAAAATTATTAACATTTTGATTAATTTCTTTTTTTTTTTAAATAACAGAAAGAAACTTTCCAAGTTTCAAGAAGATTCTGTCTCGGATATTCTCTCCTTATCAATAGATGGACGTGACGGGAGACTAGCTGGAGTAATCACGTTAGAATTTCATATTGAAGAGGTGAGAGAGAAGAAAGAGAAACAAACGTGAATTAAAGAAAAGCCACTTAATTCAAAACAACAGCAGAATTAATTTCCAAAAAGAAAAAAATACATTATATGAATTCAAAATGTATATCGCAATATTATTTTCCTTCCATAATTAACTTTAAAAAAATATATACAAGGTATTTTGTAAACAAAAATATTTACTTATAATAATTAGTAGTTAATGTTTTCCATTTAATGTTTTTACATGACAACAATATTATCTTTCAATACTTTTTAATTTTTGTATTTATTTAATCGATTTATAAATAAACGCTACGTCATTACAGTAAATTACAATCAGTGGTGAACTGAACATTAAGTTAGCTTGCCCCTAGGGCCAGTAGACCCTATTTAAATACGTAAACTGGCCATTGAACATTATATTCATTGGTTAACTAAAATTAATCAAAGTATCAAAGAGCAATCTCCTGATGCACGCGGCAAGCAATGTTTTTTTTATATATAGTGCACCACTGATTGTACTTTATGAGTACGAATGAAGAATACTGTTATTTTGATGAAAACATGTTAATTTGTAATAATTTGTCTTGTGTATTTTCTAGAAAAACACATCCAAACCATCTTGCATTTACCTGGTAACGAAACAGAGGTAATTACAAAATTGTTTTTTTTTTACTGTTGTTAATTAAACAAATTAGTGTGTGAAGTTGCCATAATGATGAGATGAAATCTCCTAGATCCTATAAGCCACTAATGTGACGGTTTTTTATGGTGCCATTCTTTCATCCCCACCACAGCCAATAGTGCAATGGGCATGGAGGCAACACGGGAGATATGGAGGAAACTTTCACCATGACCTTAAATATATATATATATATATACGTCTTTACCGGAGATCGAATCCTCCTCAACCTTCCGGTCGATAGTCGAGCGTTTTATCGCACGACCATCATTCTCCATGGATTCATTGAAAAGTAGCCCCGTCCATTCTTTTATATAGTCAAACCAACATGTCCGCCGGAGTCCTCTGAAACGGCATTGTACATTTCCTAAAAGAAAGTTTTTTTGTTCCTTTCTCATAATATTAATGATGTTTTAAAATGTTACTTTAAAAAAAAAAAAAAGAAATACAACGACATACCAACAACTTATCCTATCCACTAATTTTTTAAAGTGAGTTAATTTTTTCTTATCGATTCCTCGTGCAATTTGAGGCGACATTAGCAATACGGTCTAGTAATCGGAACAAATTAAGAGAATGTTGAACTTATTATATTTTGTTATTTAGAAAAATTGAAAATAAAATTTTCTACACTTGCGTCGACGACTACAAAACTTTACATTTCTTCTTAACTCAATTTGAATGATGGTATTTGTTTTACAGTTCATCTCATTTCAATATGAATGATGGTATTTGTTTTACAATTCATCTCATTTCAATATGAATGATGGTATTTGTTTTACAATTCATCTCATTTCAATATGAATGATGGTATTTGTTTTACAGTTCATCTCATTTCAATATGAATGATGGTATTCGTTTAACAATTCATCTCATTTCAATATGAATGATGGTTCTCTTTTCTGACAGCTCAGAACCTTTTTGGTCAGACAGTGGATGTTATGAAGTGTCCAGAGATGACAGCACAGTTGTCTGCCAATGTAATCATTTGACCAACTTTGCAGTGTTGATGAGCACATCACAGGTAATGTCGTTCAAAATTTAAAACATTTTGTTAAATCCATTTTCATTCGGGTAAGAACTCGAAATTAATCGTACTATAATCCCTGTTTTCTTATCGACAGATTTATCAGTATGAGCTGAATATCATCTCGCTGGTTGGGTGTGTTTTGTCCATTGTGTGTTTGGTTGTGACTATTGCTGTTTACTTACTCTTGTGGAAGTAAGTCCATATAACTGATCAAAAGTTTGAGTGAAATTCATCATAAACTAAATGATTTAAAAAAAAATTAAAATCATATCAATTATGAGTTTTTCTCTTGATCGATCCTAATCACTGTTAATCCAGTAATGTAATTCTAGAGTTATAGAATTTATCAAATTTATTGAAACTGTATCTCAGAAAAAATTAAATCAAAATTAAAAGTTTTCATCAGTAGATTAATAAAAGTTAATATTATGACAGTTGCTAAAGACATTGAAAAATAAATTCTTTTTATTTATAATTATTATTTGTATTTATAATATTTTCTTGAGCTGTCAAATGTACTCTATGATAAATACACCAGTCTGGGTTGGCTTATAATTTCAACATTAATCCAGTTCCGCTTCAAGGAAACACTAGTCAGGGGCCCCGATCATAGGGTGGCCCCCAACACTAGGGGCACCCGTCGGTTTCAAAGCTTATTTTGATATTTATTCATTAGGCTACACTGAATGTAAATCATTTCGGAAAAGTCCAATGGAAGGGTTCAAATTTCAGAGTTTGCCAGGCGTGGGGGGAGGGGGGGGGGGCTCTATATTTTTTTTTGATGCGGCCCTGATTGAACGTTCATTCATGAACATATTTTTCAGGTTCCTACGATCAGAGAAGTCAATACTGCTGATGAATCTATGTGTTTGTTTGGCGGCTGGTTACGTCATATTTCTTGCTGGAATCAACAGGACCGAAAACAAGGTGTTAAATTTGTTTAAGATGTATTTAGGACATTTAGGATGTAATATTAAAACATTTGCGGTATCGTTCAGAGATTGACATGTGGACATTATTGTATCAGTATATTTGACATAGTATCGTTGAAACACATATGATGAATAATGCATTGGTTTTCGATACGGTATCGTTCAAAGATTGACACGTGGGTATCATTTTATTGTTGAAACACTTATGTGGCTGTTGTGTATTGAGTTTGTATGTGAGAGTTTTTCCCAAGTGTCACTTGGTGCGTGAGATCAAGA
The DNA here is from genome assembly GCA_021962125.1 of Bulinus truncatus. Taxonomy (NCBI): domain Eukaryota; kingdom Metazoa; phylum Mollusca; class Gastropoda; family Planorbidae; genus Bulinus; species Bulinus truncatus. Next base: position 79,368 of record JAGDYQ010000172.1, on the reverse strand, counting down.
GACAGTTCGTCCTTACGGTGGTGTGTGCATAAGGCAGACTAATACTAATTAGTTATACAAAGGAAGCTCCTATAAGATCCTGTACACAACAATGGGAGAGTTGACTTTCTACCATAATTAGGTCAAACATTAGGTTAAAGGTGAAATCCGGTAAGCCAAGTTTAAAAAAAAAAAAGAAATTTGCAAGTGTTACCTAAAGTTGAAGATATATTTTGACAGAAATACTGATCAATGCCAGGTATTTTTCGATTCATACTCATCAATTTCAATGCCCATCAAACCTCTACATGAACCAATAGTATCCCAAAATACAAGCCAATCGTAATAAATCATATTATCGTATTTCGCTTATTAATTGTTTAAAAATCTCAAATGATTGATTTTATGAGTACTGATATGGACTAAAACGCTTGACTGTTCACTTGTTTGTCCAGGAATCTGTCCTGGTGGCTGCAGGGCGTAGTAGTATCAGTTTTATAAACAATATCAAATTGTAAAGAATGCATTTAAAAAGAAATAAAGTAAAAACCATTTAAAAGTAAACGTAATCAATTAAAATAAATAAATCGGTATAAATTATCAAGGAACACATAAAATGACAAATGCAAGCAATTTATTTCTCTGAAGAAATATATAAATAGAGATATGCTTCGTAAATCAAACAGATGTAATACAAAATAAAGGAACAACTAGAAAACAAGAATTTCCATATTTTACAGGTTGTTTGTAAAGTGATTGCCTTATTTCTCCACTACATATTCCTTACTGTTTTCTTCAACTTCCTAAGTCAGAGCATAGCACTCAATGTTGCGATTACCAATATGACTTCAAAAAAATACACAAAACACTACCTGATACTTTCTTATAGTAAGTGGATTATACATTGCTTGTGTTCTAGTTGTGCAATCTTTTATCGATTCTCTAGGATTTCAACAAGTATTCCTCTTTAGTAAATTGGTTGAGTATGCGATGCATTTTTTTTCTTTATTAGCGATTTAATAGATTATTTATGTTCTCACTTCCCTAGCAGTGTAGTCGATTCTTTAGTAACTAAGTTATGTAGATAGATCTTTATTATTTAATAAGCTTTGCTATGTATTATGAACTGATATTATCAATGTGAAAAAAATTTTAAGATCGTCAGTGTTTGCAGGTCCGCCAGCTATTATTGTAGTCTTGACCCTCGCCATTACAAAAACAGAAGGATTTGGTGAGGACTATTAGTAAGTTGATATCTATCTATCTAATCTAGTTAACCTATCAAATCTCTATCTATCTATCTATCTATCTATCTATCTATCTATCTATCTATCTATCTATCTATCTATCTATCTATCTATCTATCTATCTATCTATCTATCTATCTATCTTTCTATCTATCTATTTAACCTTTCTAATTTGTCTAATCTATCAAATCTCTATCTATCTATCTATCTATCTATCTATCTATCTATCTATCTATCTATCTATCTATCTATCTATCTATCTATCTATCTATCTATCTATCTATCTATCTATCTATCTATCTATCTATCTATCTATCTATCTATCTATCTATCTATCTATCTATCTATCTATCTATCTATCTATCTATCTATCTAATCTAGTTAACCTATCTAATATATCTATCTATCTATCTATCTCTCTATCTATCTAATCTAGTTAACCTATCTAATCTATCTATCTATCTCTCCTCTATCTATCTATGTATCTATCTATCTATTTAACCTTTCTAATTTTCTAATCTTTCTAACTATCCTTCTATCAATCTATCTATCTACCTACCTACCAACCTAAATTATTGATTTGAGTATTGTTTTTGCGTCCCACCTCAAGTTAATTGTCGATAAAGGAATAAATAAAATCATCGTTAACCCAATACATAGATGTTCTCGTTTTACTTTGCTGATGAAACCTTTTTTCGTTTTGTAACTCAGAGAAATAGATTCCGATTTTGTACACAGAGAGTTATTGATGTTAAATTAATACAAGTCTCATTGAAAATTCACCCATCTTAAATACGTTTTAGTTGAAACCGTCGTTTATTAAACTCCTTGTCTAAAGAAAACCTGCAGTATTACACTAATACAGTGCACGAATTTTCAAAAGTACAGAGTTGGGACAGTTCTTAGTTTCGAATTTATTATTTAAAGTCCCTGAAATTCCCTGTATTTATCTGTTAGATTCTTTAAACTAATGATAGCACCGTTTTTACAGAGCCCTTCTTTCATCCCCGCTAGTATAGTTCAATAACCACGGAGGCACCACGGGAGACATGTAGGTTATTTGGATTAGAGGGGAGTCGAACCCGTAACCCACAGTATGCAGATCGTGCATCACCCTTATCACTACCAGAGCGCTATTTTTATGAAGTATAACGTCACACTCACTTGTAATTCATTACAACAATTCTTAGAAAATATTTTGATTAAATTTTTTCAAAAAGGATTAAACAACAAAAAAAGAGACATACTCTTTCAAGTTTATTGATTAATTATAAAGAATAAAATTATCTACACGATAATTTAAAAACACAAAGCCTAATACAAGTGATTATCACAAAACAAAGGAAGTGTAAACAATGAAAACAATTAAGAATTTTGTAAAATAAAACATAAAGTAATAATGAATAAAATTTATAAAAAAATGTTTTGATTGAAATTTATTTATTAGCTGCTGGCTATCACCAGAAAGTGGAGTTATATGGTCATTTGCTGGTCCAGCTATCACTGTTGTCGCTGTGAGTAAATCAAACAAGCCATTTTGTAAATAAAAAATATATTTAAGTCTGAAAAAAGTATTTCGTTTTTTTACATAACAAACTGAAGCTGAATTATATTTTTTAATTAATCAATTGATGTCATATAAAAGAAACATATATCTTTATCTTCTACCTTAATAATTATCAATATAAACAAGAGAGCAATTAATACATAATTTTCTTAAAGCTTTTTAGAGATGGAAGTTAGAATAAAAAGAATGCTTTGAAATGTTTAGTGCTTTGACATTGTTAGTGCTTTGACAAGTTTAGTATTTTGACATGTTTAGTGCTTTGACATGTTTAGTATTTTGACATGTTTAGTGCTTTGACATGTTTAGTGTTTTGACATGGTTAGTATTTTGACATGGTTAGTTTTTTGACATGTTTAGTATTTTGACATGTTTAGTGCTTTGTCATGTTTAGTATTTTGACATGTTTAGTGCTTTAACATGTTTAGTATTTTTACATGGTTAGTATTTTGAAATGGTTAGTATTTTGACATGGTTAGTGCTTTAACATGGTTAGTATTTTGACATAGTTAGTGCTTTTGGATGTTTAGTATTTTGACATGTTTAGTATTTTGACATGTTTAGTGCTTTGATTATTCTTCTCTAGGTAAACATCGCAGTTCTTCTAAATGTTGTTCGAATTATTCAGTCATCTGTTTCTATGATGGATGAAAATATGTCCAGTCGATCAAAGTTAGTTGAACGAAATAAACTAAAAAATTAGTTCACCGTTCATTGAATTAAACAATTAGTTTACCGTTCATAGAATAAAACAATTAGTTCAGCGTTCATTGAATGAAACAATTAGTACACCGTTTATTGAATTAAACAATTTGTTCATCGTTCACTGAATTAAACAATTAGTCCACAGTTCATTGAATTAAACAATTAGTTTACCGTTCATTGTATTAAAGAATTAGTTCACCTTTCATTGGAATAAGTAAAAAAAAAATATTAAAAAAAACATCAAATTATAACAGTAATTGTGAATATCCAGGTCGTTCCTAAGAACTCTCCTCATTCTGACACCTTTATTTGGTCTGACCTGGGTGTTTGGTGTCCTGTCATTGAGTGGTGACAGTCTGGTGTTTCAGTATTTGTTTGCTGTACTCAATTCTTTGCAGGTAACTCAGCATGGCATTTTATATTAACACTTAGCTAATTTCCCTTTGAGTTTGTACCATTTCCTACAGTATCTTCTCTTGCTTATGACACATTTAAAATTAAATATACGATTATTGTTTATATTAACTACGTCAAGAACAAAGATATATCTGTCATGTGCATATATATAGCCACATAAAGAGTGATCAAACAAATCCAGTTATGTTAAAATAGTTGATTATTCATTTTTCGTATAATGTTTTTTTCAGGGATTGTTTATTTTGATTTTCCAATGCGCCATCAGGAAACAAGTTAGTATAATAAAATTTTAAAAAATGCTCATTAGAAAGTTATTTGAAACTAGTTTTACGGATTATAATCTATCTAATTGCTAAATGGAAATGTAAACTTTATGCCCTGTGTTGAACCAGTTTCATTTACTTATACTTGGCCTGTATCTAAAACAATCAAGAATTTCATCAATACTAAAACATTTTTCTATGTATCTTAGGTGAGAGAGGGCTTCAGGAATTGGAGACGTTCTACTCATAGCAGCAGCTCAAATAAAACACTCTTCACGGAGGGCAAGCTTTAGTCAACTTTTGTATATTGCCCTTATGGTATATTTTATATTAAAATGTGTTCTTTTTTTGTCCCCGTTTTGTCTGTCTGTCTGTCTGTCTGTCTGTCTGTCTGTCATCACCCTAGATTTCAACAACCATAAGTCCTAGACCCACGATGTATATATCATTTTGTAGGTCTTGGCCTGCCGAGTAAACACTTTGGTCCATTTCGCGATTTGACCTCTGAGGGCCGTAAAACAGGGCTTATAAAGTACCGTTTTTTACTATATAAGTTATATTAACAAAGGGGCGCCCTAGATCTCAGCAACCATAAGTCCTAGACCCATGATGTATATATCATTTTGTAGGTCTTGGCCTGCCATGTGTACATCAAAAGTTTATTTTTCGATCTGACATGTCAGAGCCGGGCTTCATGGTTTCTTAGGGGCTTATATATGGCTTATATTTTATATATAGATTATAAACTAATCAAAGGGGTGTAATCATTATTTATTTTTGTAACAGTTATTTAACATGACTTACTTCCCTCTCTATACACGAAAATGCTTTAAACGCCCTGTTTTTACAGGCTTAATTTTTGCTTGTTTTTTTATACTCACTTTTGTTTAAGAAACGTACACAAAGTTCATGCTTGTTCACAACAATCTACGCTATTGTGATGAGGTTTAGAATAAATTGTCACTTTGTTCCATGAAATTAACTACCGATGAAACATTCCTCAATAAAATATAAAGTGAATTCAAAGATGTAAGTAGAATTTTCGCGGACATTAATCTTTTTCTAAAGTTTTTTTCATGTAGATATTAAAATTTGAAGCCTATAAATATAGATGATAACTATAACAGTCTCATACATTCTAAATAGACTGTCAACACTATGAATACTTGGCAGATTAGAACTTGAATTGACATGTAGGCCTACATGATATAGCATTTATCAGTTCGATTTACTTAAATGTAGATAATAGTTTGCTTTTCATCATAAAAGTAAATACACTTTACGGACTTGTGATCTTACACTTGTTTTTACATTTTACTTTGATAAACACTTTTCTAGCAAAGTTACTTTTGTAAAACATTTCTTTTTCTTTAAATAGTGTATTTAAACGGTTTATGGCTTCATAGATATTTTGTTTCTGATAAAATGTAATATTATTATTATTGTTGTTGTAACTGTTGACTTCTTCCTATGGGGAAGTGATGTTTGTAACAATTAATGACAAAACCCTATATCAAGTACAACGAGTTTACTTACCTCTGTGTTTCATTTGAGCTATGTAAACCGATGAACGATACCAGTCAACTTCATGTCTACCCCAACCGTCTACTTGTCTCCACACTGTTCAGTAAACACGCTTTCTATTGCAGCCCGCCCGCAAATATGCAATAATTATGTTATATAATAAAATCAGTAAATTTGTATCTAAATTTAAATAAATTAAACATTTATTAAAAAAAAAGTTTTTACTTTTGTTTTCTATAGGCATATAAACAAACAAAGCCTGCAAAACAACAAAACTAAACTTTTTTTAACGTATATATATATTTAGAGGGCCGGAAAATTTCTGTATTTGAGAGGATTGAACAAAGGACTTTCATGTCAAAAGTCGAGTATCTACACAGATCTACACCACTCAGCCATCCGTCCTACACTTTTTATATGCTTTGTAGTGAAAAAAAAAAAATCAACAAAACTAGCTGTTTGTTGCACACTTCAGCCTAGTTTACAAACAAAAGTAATTGGAAGAAAAATAACAATGTCCAGTCTCTCCTTTCATCTCAAGAGGGTCCAGTATCGTTGAAGCAGAAATAAATAAATTTCTACTAAATTTTGAAAGCGATGTTGTTCCCCCCCCCCCCCCCCCAAGGCTCATGGGGTCATTTAAGAATGATGCTTGTCACCCCCTCTCCACCCCAATGCGAGTAGCCTAGATTCAAGGAACATATAATATAATATAGTAATAATAGCGATTTGGGCGCTGCGTTAAATCGAAAGTAAAGAATTAATACAACAGTATTCCAGTTTAAAATACAATCATGAAAAAAATCGGATCTGCCCGAAACCAAAAAACTATCCTAGCCTAGCGATCAAGCATAAGGGGATATAACTCTATGCAAAGGTTTTGCAGGGTACAGCTAGTAATTTATAATATGTTTCAATACCTCAGATAAAGCCTGAGTTAGTATGAAATGTATAATCAAAATAATTTAATTAAGTTGAAACATTCTCCAGCCTTACATTCATTCATAATTTATTAAAGAAAAAAAAACGTTGAAGATATTTAAACTTAAGAGCGAATAGGTCAGAGTCACTCACAGTCGGTATGCAGAGCCCCATCGGTCTCAAAACTCAAAACGCGACAAACACATCACTTCCTTTAATTCTCGTCACATCCAGATATTCAATATATTTTTCATGTGTTCAACATACAATTAATCTTAGAACTTTGTGTATTTTTTTTGTCTTTATTTTTTTTTCATTCACATAGAACTTTTTTTTACAACCACATTGACATAAAATATAATTAACAAAGGTCGAGGAAATCCCCCTTTGACCCAAGTGACCTACCCACCGCCCCCCCCCCCAAAAAAAAATACGCCTCCTTTACCCAGAGTGCGTTACGGTAGCACTTCGAAATATCGTAAAATAGGTCAGATTGCATAATGTTTATTACTAGATGTAGGCCTACTCAAGGGCTTTACTTTCCCACAAAGAAAAATTAACAATGTTTCATAATAACAACATTAAAAAAAATTAGATAACTAGGAATAACCAAAATACAACACTTCAAAATAGAGCAATTTAAAATACACCTGACTGTAAAAGTAAGCGAATATAAGTGTAAACAAAAGCTTTCAATGTAAGTGTTAGTACCTATGATGAATAGCCTATAGTTGCAGATCTTTAGAAAGAGACAGACAGACATACGGAAGGAAAGACAAGAAGACATATATTTATATTATATCATCTTTTTTATATCATCTGGTCGAATTGTAAGTTTATATATACAGCTTAAGACTCTATGTAATAATTTTACTTCACATATTTAATAGTGATTCAAGTTCGTAACCATTACGATTCAGTGCTCGATTTAAGAAAAAACCAGTGCCGGGGATGACATTTTTTTTTTGCAGAGCCGGGGATAAATGTCTTGGTGGATAGTGTAGGTGGCTTGGTGGATATTGTAGGTTGCATGATGGATGTTGTAGGTGGCTTGGTGGATATTGTAGGTTTCGTGATGGATGTTGTAGGTGGCTTGGTGGATATTATAGGTTGCGTGATGGATGTTGTAGGTGGCTTGGTGGATATTGTAGGTTGGATGATGGATTTTGTAGGTGGCTTGATGGATATTGTAGGTTGGGTGATGGATGTTGTAGGTGGCTTGGTGGATATTGTAGGTTTTGTGTTGGATATTGTAGGTGGCTTTGTGGATATTGTAGGTTGCGTGATGGATGATGTAGGTGGCTTGATGTACGTTGCTGTGACCCACGAAACGGGTTGTAAAATACACGTGGGGGGCGTCGTCGTACTTTTTAACGATGGAAATGTGGATAGCAGATACGCACCAGGGGGGGGGGTGATTCCTGTGCCCGTGCTGCGGCTGGCCCACTGGCAGTCGGCTGTAGGACAATCGTCCGAGTCGATGTAGTTGGTAAACGACGCTGATAGGACTGGATTTGCCGTCTGTCATGAAGTAGATGTCGTTGTCGCTGGTGAGGCTCTACGTTTTGTCATGTTGACCTCTTCTGGTATCTTTGCAGATTTGACTGTCGATTGGTTTTAGGACTTTTTCACTAAAACAAAATTAAAAACTTGTAAAGGGTAAATGTAATAAATTGATCTTGTCAGGTTTTGTTGACATAATGTCATTTTGTGGGAATTATTGTGCACCAACATTAGACCCCGATCTATAAAGCCCCCGCCCCCCCCCTTCACGCTATTATACATTTCAGAACTGGAGGGCGCTGCCTATTAAGTTAACCCGTACATGGTGCCACAGTAGCTGGCTACGTTCGTTACTGCACATATGTAGGACACATTTATTGCTTTTTTATATTTTTATCTAGTTAAACTTTTATTGACGTGCATTTTTATTACGCTTTAAGAGTAGAGAAGATGATATTCTTATATAGATCATGAACAATGGTAAGATAGGGAAATATGACATATATATATATATATATATATATATATATATATATATATATACATATATAAACTGTTATGCGTATATAATGATATTCAAATTGTAACTAGCCCTGATCTAAAGTATTGAATGTATTTTACAATTTCACCGATTTGTCTATAAACTAAGTCTTTTGTTCGCTAGGAGACAATGTTCAGACAATGCATGACACAGGTAGGTAGCAGCATGTTTCGTTTGCTAGTTTAGGCCAGTTTTGTTGCCTCTTATTTTTTGGTTTCGTTTACGATTCTGAAAAGCTTAACTACCGTTGGTCATAATGATGTTTTAAAATTAGATTTTTTATTCAGCTTTTGAAGAACAGGCGCCCTACTTTCGAAATGTGTTATAATGTAAGCTTGTTATTATGTTATATTTTGTTGTTGTTATGAAACATTGTTTAGTTTTTTTTGTGGGAAAGTTAATCCATTGAGTGCATCTTATGATAAATATTATGCCACCTGACGTAGTTTACGAAATTTTGAAATGTTAACGTAAAATGCCCGAGGTAAAGGGGGCGTTAATTTTGGGATGGCGGTGGGTTGGATGATTGTGTCATGGAAGATTTCTTCGTCCTTTGTACATTTTATTTTAATCAATGTGCTTTTATAGAGTTTTGAATTTGAATGGAAAAAAAAAGATAAAAGTGAAAAAATAAAATTCATATAGTTCTTGGATCAATTCTAATATTTAAAAAATAAACGATAACATTTTGAATATGCTCATAAATTAATCTAAAGACTTTTTCATTTTGATATTTTTTTTTTTTTTGCCTTTCTTTGGCTTTTTAAGTCTGGACAATAACAAAAATATACCAGGAAGTTGAATATATGAAGTGAAATGAAAATATTAGGATGTAAGATACGACATACAAATAACAACAACTGTCCTCTTGACAAGCAGGCCGAGGTCAAATATTTTCATCCTGGTCATCTTAAATAGATCACGAAGGGGAGAAAAAACCTTCATTTTGAACATCTTTAAACAAAAATTGACCGTTTTAAAGCTAAATATCCCAAATCCTGAAACTGGAAGCTCACACAAAGCTCATGTAGAATGATATTTAATTCTACATCCAATAGTTAATCACTAGTTTGACTGTACCAGTGGTGGCCTTAGAGCACCTATGGTGACAGCCCGAAGCCCTTCATGGGCGGTTGAGAGAGTTTGTTTGTTACTTTCGTAAACTTACTGTTAACTAAATGATTGTTCCAGGAACTCCCCCCCCCCCAAAAAAAAAAAAATTATGGAAAGTTGCTTGATTTACAGAGTACTGCTAGGACCACCTCTGACTGCACCCTCCCCTCGATTCTATATTTTTGAATAGTTTCTGCGGTTCTCAAGCAAGAAACGCAAAGACCAAAATGTGAAATAATTCCATTTAAATATTTGTTTCTTTATTTCTATAACATATTAAATTCGGTATACTGTGTTCAAGTTACCAAGGAAATAAATGATACCATAAATGTGACGTGCTTTTTATTGTTTAAGTCGACATGCCATAAAATATTAGCATCAACAACTTTTTAATGAATTTCATTAATTTATTTTTAAAAGCGAAATGTTATTTAATAAAGATTTGTTTACTTAAAATTTTTTATTACAATAAATCAAACTTGACATTGTTTGTTGTATGCTTTATTTAGCATAGTTTAAAAACAAAAAGCAAAGTGATAAATGATACCATTGTCCTCTTTCTCATTTCATCTCTAATGGATCCAGTTTCTTTGTAGCTAAAAATAAACAAACTAAATTTTTGAAAACAATCGTGTCCCCCCAGAATCAGGGCGCCTCACCCCCTCCCCTCCCCTCCCTCAATGCGGGCGGCCTAGATAGAAAGAAAAGATGGTATTTTACTACGGATCAAGCCTCATATATAGCTGGCGCCTATCTATCTATCTATCTATCTATCTATCTATCTATCTATCTATCTATCTATCTATCTATCTATCTATCTATCTATCTATCTATCTATCTATCTATCTATCTATCTATCTATCTATCTATCTATCTATCTATCTATCTATCTATCTATCTATCTATCTATCTGTCTGTCTGTCTGTTTGTCTGTCTGTCTGTCTATCTATCTATCTATCTATCTATCTATCTATCTATCTATCTATCTATCTATCTATCTATCTATCTATCTATCTATCTATCTATCTATCTATCTATCTATCTATCTATCTATCTATCTATCTATCTATCCATCCATCCATCTATCTATCTATCTATCTATCTATCTATCTATCTATCTATCTATCTATCTATCTATCTATCTATCTATCTATCTATCTATCTATCTATCTATCTGTCTGTCTGTCTGTCTGTCTGTCTGTCTGTCTGTCTGTCTGTCTGTCTGTCTGTCTGTCTGTCTGTCTGTCTGTCTGTCTGTCTATCTATCTATCTATCTATCTTTCTATCTATCTCTTTGTCTGTCTGTCTATCTGTCTGTCTGTCTATTTGTCTATATATCCATCTATTTATATATCTATTCGTCTGACTGTCTTACTGTCGATCTGCCTGCTTGTCTGTCTCTCGGTTTTTAGATCTATTTTTCACTATTACTCTTACAATCGGTCTATCTGCATGCAAGTCTTTTGCCTTTTTATAACAATTACTATCACATTTGTCCTAATCAGTTGGCCGAAGAAAGCGCTTAAATTGGCAAGAAGTGTAGACACGTTTTCCGTTCATGTCGAGATGATTATAATTACATCCTACTGAATACGTTTATTTAACTTCGCACTTGCAGACAAAGAAGTTTAAAACAAACAAGGTGGAGTTTAAGTTTGCGCGATTTGTTTTAATATATACTCATTTGTGTCAATTTATTGGCCAATTGCTACAAGCTGATAGAGTGGCAAGAAATGTTTTGTCTGTTTCTAGGAACAGCTGCGATAATTCTTAGGATTCAGTTGCAGTGCAATGGTAAGATATGTTTTATATTTAAGTTTACTTAAGTTTAGCATGGTTAAACTAGATAAGTAAAACTTATAGGCTAGTTTATGGAATGTTTTATCTAGAATATCGTAAAAGTACATGTACTTTAATATAAACATTAGATAATAAATAACACAGCCATTTACCTAATATTTGATTGATTAGTAAACAAGACTTTGGAAATAAGTATTGGCGCACTTCATATATATTATTAAGAAAAATAAAATACTATTATATTTTACTTATCGTTTAATACAACTATTTAGCTTTCAGTGACGATGATTGTGCTGATGGATGGATCAAACTAAAAACGAAATGTTTCAAAGTTGTGACGGAACCGAGAAACTCCACAGAGGCGATTTCATACTGTCACCAAATTGGTTCTGAGCTGACTAATGCGAATGACATACGGAATGTTACATCAGGAATATATATTAATAATGTATATAATTGTATTTAAAGTAAATAGTCTTGAAACTTAAACAACAACAACAACAACAATTTATTCATGCTTAAAAGAACAGACTCACTTTAAACTAACTTGAACTATAAATGATTTTCATTTAGAAATAAAAGATATTTAAACTACGATCGCTTAGGTAGCTTATCAGAAATATTGCAAGCCCTGACCATGCCAGTACAAGTACATATACTCAAGATGAAAGTTCGAGTTCAAGTACAAGTGCACACATTTTGGGATTGCAGGTACCATTACAAGTACACAGAGTGCAAGTACGGGTACAAGTAAAAATCTCCCAGTGGCGAGTACATATTCAAGCACCCAAGATTAAATTTGCGGCAGACGAGTCGTAGTGTCGTCTCAAGCAGATTTGTGATATATTATTACTAGGTGTACCCTGCAAAACATTTGCATAGAGTTATATCCCCTTAGGCTTGATCGGTAGGCTAGGTTATTTTTTTGGTTTCGGGCAGATACGATTTTTTTCATGATTGTATTTTAAACTGGAATACTGTTATATTAATTCTTTACTTTCGATTTAACGCAGCGCCCAAATAGCTATTATATTATAGATGTTTCTTTTAGAAACATTGGAAGCTGCCATAATTGTGATTTTCCCTCATAAAGGAGTCAAAAGTTTAATGTATTTACTGGGCAATTGCAAGTACCCAAGTATCAGTACAATTTCAGGTACAAATTTGAGTACAAGTGCTTACTGTGAAAATAGTACAATCAACCAAGATGTATATAAGAGTAGAAGGACAATTAACAAAGATGTATTTAAGAGTACAAGTACAATCAACAAGATGTATGTAAGAGTACAAGTACAATCAACCAAGATGTATTAAGATTATAAGTACTATCCACCAAGATGTATGTAAGAGTACAAGTACAATCAAACAATATGTTTGTAAGAGTTCAAGTACAATCAACCAAGATTTATGTCAGAATTAAAGTACAATCAACAAAGATATATAATTTTATATGTTAGAGAACAAGTAAAATCAACCCAGATGTATAAACGAGACAAGTACAATCAACAAAGATATATAATTTTATATGTTAGAGAACAAGTAAAATCAACCCAGATGTATAAACGAGACAAGTACAATCAACAAAGATATATAATTTTATATGTTAGAGAACAAGTAAAATCAACCCAGATGTATAAACGAGACAAGTAGAATCAACCAAGATTATGAAAGAATACAAGTACTCCAAAAGTGTTCTGAAATATAATTACACCATCTCTGGAAAACATACCAACTCAATTAGGAAAATTCTAGAGAGTGTTTAAGAATCTCCACCATTTTTACATCGATTGTGAACAATACAATCACAGCAATACAATCACAACAATACAATCACGACAATAAAAAAAACTTTATTTTAAATTACAAATATATCAGAAATTTTAGTATAGTTTGAGCGGAAGTAGTTTCAAATGTTTCTTGACTCTCGTCATTGGTTGACTTGTGCCGTAGAGCACCTTGAAAATTTTTTTCCGTACCACGACATATTTATTTTTTCAAACTTGTTTCTTCTCTGAGGTTTATTTCACATTTTTTTCATTTTTTTTATCAGGCAGATCTAAGACATCATTGGGCGATGTGTCATTCTAAGATTGATCCGTTGTGGGGTAGTGGAAATGCGGGAATATTTTCAATTAAAACGACAACGCCCCATACACTATCAGGAACTAAAGCGTCAGCCTCAGCAATTGGAGTCATAGATACAAAGTGAGTTTAAAAAATTGGTGATCAGCAGTGATGTTAACAAGGACACAAAGTGCAAGGACCAGGACTTGCCTGCCAAGGACCAGGACAAGGACAAGGACTTTGCATACAAGGACTAAATAATGTGAAAAGAGGGAGACTCTGGCTTTTTTCGCAGAAGGTTGACTTTCCGAGGGAGCTGGAGTTGGCTTGTGCGACTCGGCTGATGTGGAAATAGAAGATGCTGGTCGGCAAACAGTGAGCTCAGACTGAATCATTGCTGTAAAAAAACAAAAACCGTTTACAACTATGTACAATTATACACATATGCATTAGGTAAACATTTTACTTTAATTAAAAATAAATGAGTGACTAGCACTGGCCAAGTGGTTACTAGGAGCAATGGATGAATAACGTTTTGAAAAAAATTGCCATAAACAGCGACACAAATTTACAACTCCAGCATTGCACATTAACTACCAAACAATCATAAAAAATAAAATCATCAACTTACCAGTTATTCGATGTCGTAGGTTGTCTCTCACATCTTGAGGTCCTGGGTGGTCAGCAAACCAGTGAAAAGCATATTGGGGGTCTGCTGCAGATGCTAAGATAAAAATGCTGTTGTCAAATGCCAACGACTTTGAAGTTTGTTGACGAGTCAAGTGATTTGTCATATCAAGACGCTTGAACAGCATGAAAAACCTTTCATCCAACTGGCAAAGAAGTTCATTTAGGACAGAATGGTGGTATGTAACTTTATTCAGCTGCTGAGAAAGAAAGCGGCGAAGGCTGAAAATGGTCGGGACCACACAACTAATTGTAACCATTTTCTCTCCCTGTGCAATATCTGTCGCCTGTGCAAATGGAGCTAGAACATCAACAAGTTCTTGGATTTGTCCATATTCCTTGGCTGTCATTATAAGATTTTCATGTGATGTTTGTCGCAGCAAATCCATCAATTTTGCCTGGTCCAAGTCGACAACTGCTTCCAGCTGTCTATATACACTGTTCCAACGAGTGTCGTTTGTTGCTGGAATTAACTTTACCATGTTTCCACACTTGAAAATGTCCTCAAAAGCCGTTCGAAATAATGCACTTTGATGAACAATATTGGCTAATTTCGAAATTTTTGAGAGTGCTGATCTACAGCTGGTGGTCTTCTCAAGGCCACCTCGCACAACCAGCTGCAGTGAATGACTGAAGCATGCAAGTCGGCTTCCAATTTCAGTCAGTGAATCAGTTTCCTCATCAGGCAAATCCTCCCACAGCTGATCATCATCAACATATGTGTCCACTGGAGGCGTTTCTTCTTCAGATGATGGGAAAAAAAGACACATGGCTTTCAACATATTGCTCGCGTTATCAGTAATCACGTGCCTAACTTTTCCATTCAGACTGAAATCATTCACTATTCGATCGAGTGCTTCACTAATTAATTGACCGGTGTGTGATCCACGAAAAGCTGAGAATGCCAACAGCTGAGAGAATGGATCCCCGTACAGCACACTGTGCACTGTCACACCAAGGTATGAATGGCACCGACGGTCTGTCCAGATATCAGCAGTCAGTGCCACATCTGTGCAGCCCTTCAGCTTGACCATCAACTTAGCCTTTTGCTCCTCGACTGACTTTGGAATAACTGAATATGATAAAGTTTGCCGATACGGAACCTGGTATCGTGGATCAACAACTTGTAAGAACTGGCGAAACTGGGGGCTGTCAATGGCTGAAATTGCAATACCCAAGCCAACAATCAGATTATCAATAATCGATTGGGTGATGACTTTCTGCCGACTGCTGCTGGCACCATATGTTGTAGAACCACCCGCATTTGAATTAGAGGGACTACTTGTGAAATCTGTGATTTGTGACTGATCAGATGTTGTTGGTCGAGACGTTTCTCTTTGGTAAGATTTGTACTTATCCTCGTGACGGTTGGACAGATGTCTGTTGAGTTGAATATAAAAATATAAAATTTATGCCTAAAAAAGTTCTACACAGGCAACGTGTACCGTATTTTCACGTATATAACGTGCGCGCTATACACGATTTTACAAACAGCGCAACCCTCCTGCGCATTATCTACGTGTGCGCGTTATCTAAGGCGACTACATATATTCTTCAATCAAAATACTTAATGTATATTGTTTTTAATTACTTCTTTTGATAAACTATTGCTACTGTATGCTTGAATTTTGAACATTGTTTGCGATAATACGGTATTTTCCGTATAAGGCGTAATTAAAATTATTAAGAACATGTAGCAAGACTACTAAAATGCGTAATACTACTAATTCAAAAATCTGAAAAAATTACTACTGAGGCTAAACAAAGCACACTTACTTTGTAAATCCTGAAGTCACGTTGATATTGTCTTGAATTATTTTGCGACAAATGCAACATTTTGCACTCCACTTATTTTTAACCTTATCTTCACTAAAGTCGGTATAGGCAAAATTAATTACATTTGGTATACGAAGCGGAGCCATTATTTTTTTATAATTAAATTTAAAAAAAATCAATTTATATTTATGAAATTAGAAATATGCCGCCAATAATAAACCGGAAACAAAAAGAAAAGGAAGTCTAGAAATGGCAGCACCATAGATAATATATTATAAATACATGCAGAGTGCATTGCCATAGATTGGCATTGATTTTAAATATAGCACCAGCCTAAGCATAGCAAAAAAAATGAAATTTTTTTTATTAAAAACCACAAAGCAGGTCCTTGTAATGTTAATAAGGACTGAAAGAGCAAGGACAAGGACAAGGATAAGGACTTGTCTGCTAAGGACCAGGACAAGGATAAGGACTGAAAAATGGTCCTTAAGGACAAGGACAAGGACAAGGATTAACATCACTGGTGATCAGTAACTAGTACACGTTAATTCAGTAGTAACTCAAAATTATTTAGTTATTGCGACCATTTCTTTCTACTAAATCGAAGGTACAAAGATTTTAAAAGCTTTAACTAATTTATGATCAGATTTTAATTTTCCCCATTCATCTGTACACAAAACAAATGAATCTCTGCCAACTATAAAACACATTTCTTTAATTCTAATTTTTGTCTACCTTATTATTTCCCTTTAGCTATGTTTATTATTGAAATTTTTTTTTCTTTGTAACATTTGCACTGTTAAAAGTATTTTAGTAATTCAACAATCCCAGATCTCCACTCAGAGCAAACAAAAATGTCACGCTGTGTTTCCTTGAGTGTGAACAATACTTTAAAACCCAAGAAATAATTCATATGTCTAAAAAAAATTACCTCGTTTGGCTTTAAAATTATTTGTTATTCCTTTCTTTCATTTTTTGAACTAGATAACCGTCAAACAACATCACTTGAACGCTTCCTATCTCTTAAAATACTTTGACCTCATCCTTCTTCCAAAACATCCTCATACAACTATGATTCTTCTAAACTCTCTAAACATCCTCATACAACTATGATTCTACTAAACTCTCTAAACATCCTCATACAACTATGATTCTACTAAACTCTCTAAACATCCTCATACAACTATAATTCTACTAAACTCTCTAAACATCCTCATACAACTATGATCTACTAAACTCTCCAAACATCCTCATACAACTATGATTCTACTAAACTCTCTAAACATCCTCATACAACTATGATTCTTCTAAACTCTCTAAACATCCTCATACAACTATGATTCTACTAAACTCTCTAAACATCATCATACAACTATGATTCTACTAAACTCTCTAAACATCATCATACAACTATGATTCTACTAAAATCTCTATACATCCTCATACAACTATGATCTACTAAACTCTCTAAACATCCTCATACAACTTTGATTCTGCTAAACTCTCTAAACGTACTGCTTTCATTCTCTCATATACTCCCATAACTTACTTTCCTGGTGATGAAAACGTACTGAACTCTTGTTTCCCTTTTGACATCTGTCCAGTACCCCTGGTCACTTGACATAGTTATCCTATCACTAGACTTCACCAGTCCATGGTGAAAACATTTCTCCTGATAGAACTAATACACAAACGTCACATTGAATGCTCCTTGATACCTACACACAACTTGATGACGTGAGCCCATACGTCATATTAAATGCTCCTTGATACCTACACACAACTTGATGACGTGAGCCCATACGTCATATTAAATGCTCCTTGATACCTACACACAACTTGATGACGGAGCCCATTTATATATGTAGAGAAATTATTATTCTCTATCTACCCACGATTTATTTTTTGTAGGATAATTTACATAAATATTTTTCGAGTCTTAATTATCTTTCTGTTAGCTGCAGCCCCGTAGCGTGAAATTTATACAGGAGGGGCCAGGCATTCTACAGCAGGGGCCAGGCAATAGCAGGGGGGGGCAGACAAAACGCAAAGGGGGGCCCGGCCCCCCTGGCCCCACCCGCACGCTACGGCCTGGTTAGCTGGTGGCTGGGTTTCTCTGTAAAGCGTGGGTAAATACGATAAACAAGACAAAATATATCATAACATTAGCTGATAAAAATATTTGTACATTATAAATATATAAATGATAATTTACCTTTATATTAGTCTGATTAGATGAATTAATTGTTTACTTTTTAAGTGTATTATAATAAACGTTTATTTTTTTTAAATAGTGGTGTCACAAAGCCGGCCGGTGTAACGAACGTGAAGATCGACCGAAGAAATTTTCAAAGGTAAAACTTTAGTTTATAGTGATTACAAGTCCTAGTATCTGTAAATGGGTACACGGAAATGGCCAGGTAATTAATAAAGGCGGCTGGGCGTTGTGCTAACCACACAATACCTTCACATACCGTGGTTACAGAAACGAAAGAATTCTACACTTCATTTACCTCGATGGACTATAAGCCTAAAGAAGTTTTTTTTATTTTTAAATAAGTTCATTTCTTTTATTTTATTTACATTTGACTTTTGTATCAGCTTTTAGCTAGTTTCATTCTGTTCAATTTTATTGACAAGGTTAAAATGCTGCACACACACGCGCACACACACACACGGACACACACACACGCGCGCACGCACGCGCGCACACACACACGTGCGCACACACACACACATATTTATTTATTTATGTATTTACGTAGCAATACATGATTTTAATCATTTCGAGGCCACGAAATAAATTCTTCTTGAATTTATAAAGTCAAAATAAATTAGAAGCAAAGTACTTTTGCATAGTTACATAGACTAATAAAGTAAACTAAATTATATTAAAGTGTCCACAAAAAATGAAGTTTAAGTCCTTCAAAACTTTAACGGTTTTAACCAAACAAAGTATTTTAAAGTAAAAAATAATTAAAAACAGGACAAAAAAAATAGTTTTGTAGATCATTATGTATATTCTAGAAATTATAGTTTTTTACTTACATCTAATTTTTAGAATTCATATTAAATTTTAAAACAAACACATTCTGAAAATCTTTAAAATGATAGAAAAAAAGTACCAGGTACCCTAAATAATATATGGTGTGTGTAAATATAGATAGATATATATCATATCCCAAACAGTCTGAAACCTGAAGTCTATTTGGTTTGGGTTTCCCAATCCGCAACGGATCCACACAATTATTCAAGTTCATTTACTAACTGCAGTGGAATTGAACCCAGGTGTTTAGGACGTCATTCTTTCATCTGTGAATACACTTTAGGTCAGTGATGAACGTAATTTCTTGAAAATTATTTAACATTATTTTATGCTCAGCTTATAACACATTTTATCCATTAACCTTTTGTTGACACTCTTAAAAAACAAATAGAGATTTTACAACTAATAAATACGTTTATTTAACGATCGTTTCAGTTTTTTTATTTGAATATAATAAATACCAAGACATTCTTGTTGACAGCCGAGAGCTTTATACCGCACGATCCGTCCTCTGATATCAACAATATCAAACTCTGATTCTTTGGCTTAATTGATAATTTTTTAGTGATCCGTTACATAGCAAACATTCGGTTATCTCGGTCCATAGCTATGATAACAATATGGAATGAACTGTACTTTATTGTGTTTTTTATCTCAGCCCACAGCTATGATGAAAAAACTGAATTAACTCTTTATCATTGTGCACATTCTAAAACCGATGTCAGAGAAGGGATGGATGGTCCCGCGGTAAAGCGCTCGACTGTCAACCTGATGGGTTCATTCCAAAGAGAACTTCTCAGGTCATGGTGAACGTTTTCTTCATGTCTCCTATGGAGTTTTCAAGGCCGTTATACTCCATTTTGTGGTGGGGATGAAATAGGGGGTACTAAAAAAAATTCTCCCAGTTACTCTATGTATTGTGGGCTGGAGGATCGACTCCCGGCGAATTCCATTCTTCTACATATATCTCCCGTGCTGCTTCCATGGCGATTGCACTTTAGGCTATGGCGGGAATGTAAGAAGAACACTACGACAAATTTTACCATAATGGTTTGTAGGATCTAATTGCTTAAAGGTAAACGACTTAGACAGCACAAACAGATAAAGTCAGATCATACTTTAAGCTTTTTTTTTTTTAAATAAAAAACAACGGAATATTGCACGTACACTTTGTATTCTAAAAATGATCTTTCTTACCCTAACTCTATCCCTGGTTCGATCTCCGGTGAGGACCAATGGATATTTCTAGGGAGCAACCGATATGCCTTTTTACCGATAGTCCGATACCGATATTTTTCCCCAGCATTTTTACCGATACAGATACCGATACCGATATCTTTTTTATTCAACAACAATGCTAAACACGTGTTTTTCTCGTGCTACTGCTAATGGCGTATGTCAACCAATGCTCACCCCTTCCCTGTCATATTGCGTAACACTTCGCCCACACGTAAGTCTTGTTCCTTCCCCCCCAACTCGCCATCCCGAAAAAAAAAATACACACAGATGTTCACTTATTGTATCATTCAAGGTGATACATTAGAATAAAAAATGCCAATCCTATTGTTTCAGGGTCATATCGCTGATGCAATTTTTGTGGAAGTGACAATTTCTGTGTACGGGTTATTTTTCCTTTTTTTTTTTTAATCTTGTCTGATCTGGTTATAGAATTGGGTTATTTACGGATTTTTGTTTCTGCAACTCTGTTGTGAAAAAAAAAACAATGTATCGGCAGTCAAAAAACGGCCGGTCCGATAGTAAACCCATAGTTCCAATATCGGTTCGACTATCGGTCGCTCCCTACAAAAATCGGTCGATCCGATATTAACCGATAGTGCCGATATCGGTCCGATACCGATACCGATCCGATTATCGGTCGCTCCCTAGATTTTTCAGGTCTTGTCTTCAGTCCCCGCTACATCTCTAGTTTTGTCTCCATGGCCATCGCACT
This sequence comes from Bulinus truncatus, assembly GCA_021962125.1. Taxonomy (NCBI): domain Eukaryota; kingdom Metazoa; phylum Mollusca; class Gastropoda; family Planorbidae; genus Bulinus; species Bulinus truncatus. Next base: position 58,267 of record JAGDYQ010000172.1, on the reverse strand, counting down.
ATCGTCGATGGTGGGGATGAAAGAAAGGCACCATACACACCATCCAATTATTGGTTTTTAGGATCTAAGATATTTCTTCTCATTCTTACAGGAACATCACACACCCTAACCCTAAAAGTAATTAAAATCTTTCTAAGAAATATTCTTTCTATTCTTTATAATCAAGGTAATCTTATTTTAAGTGAAATGTAGAACTATTTCAAGGCTTTGTATCTCTTTGTCCAATCATTTGATATTTGTTTTCAAATTACGCTTCGTTACAGACTACGATATCTCAGTAAAAATAGATTTACGTGGAGTTAGCAAAACAACTCAGTACTGTATACACCACAAATTGGAGCAATAAATTCAAAAGGTTTTTATGTTTGAATATATATATATATATATATATATATATATATATATATATAAATAATTTAGGAGAAATGGCGTTGTTTGGGGAGGGAATCTGCCTCCCCAGTGCCAACCACCCCCCCTACCGCAAATGTCTCCCTGTAAATTAGCTATCATTTATCTAGTTATGATTTATCTACTTTTTGTTTTGAACAGCTATCAATTATCAAGCTATCATTTAATTAGTTATCATATAGCTAGCTATCATTTATCAAGCTGTCATTTAGTTAGTTATCATATAGCTAGCTATCAATTATCAAGCTGTCATTTAGTTAGTTATCATATAGCTAGCTATCAATTATCAAGCTGTCATTTAGTGAGTTATCATATATCCAGCTATTATTTAACGATCTACCTTAAATCTATATATCCATGTCTTATCTGTCATATATTTATCTATTTAAACGTTACCAAGAAAAGTTTCAACTGTAAATAAACAGAAGTTAAAAACAACAACAAATTAAAACATTTATTTCAGAGTCTTCAAAACGAGACTTTGACGTCAGAAACTTTCAACATGAACGTCTGTGGTTGAGAAATTTGTCCAGGTCTTGAACGGTGGTCATTTAGCGAATAATTTGAATTTGATTTTCAAAACAACTGATTTGATTGGCCGACTTACGAAGAAATATCAGATGACGAAGAAAACTTACCTGGTAAATGTTACTATCCGCGGTAAACTGCTCGAGATTTCGATCAATGTACCAATATTTTTCATTGTGAATCATGTCTTTCAACAATGTAATCTACTTAGTATTTTTTTTTTAAAGTATTTTCCTTATATATTATTTCTCAGATTAATGATGGGGACAATATGGTCTTTTGAATGCGTATGCAGGCACAGGCGTGAATGAATAAATATTTACACATCTTTTAAAAATTGTTTGATGGTAAATAGAATGTGGTTGCAAACAGAATAGAGTGCATAGCGAAACAACTTATTATTTCATTGACATTACATTGAATAGCCACTTACTGGTAATAAAGTTACAAAAAGGTATTTAAATGTTTATAAACAAAAAAAATTTACACCTGGTGCTTAATTAATTTAGTATGGATAGTCATGTGGTAAAGCGCTGGACTGTCGATCTCGGGTCTCTGGTTCATTTCAGGAAATGCTTGAAGTCCGCTCCAATGTCTCCCATGGCAGTGGCGCAACCAGCAAAAAATGCTCGGGGGGGGGGGCTCACATTATGAAAAAAGAAAGTTCGACAATCTTTTTTTGTAGCTTTATAACATTAATTATGTATTGATGAATTGGCCTGGGGAGGGGGGCTCAATTTTTTTTAATGGTGGGAGGGTGGCCTTGTGTTAAAGCGCTAGATTGTCAACCTGCGGTTCCCGGGTTGCATCTCCGGGGAGATGGTAAAAGTGTTTCCTCCAAAGACATTGTACTATCGTCTAAGGTGGGGAGGAAAGCAGGCCCGTAGCGTGCGGGAGGGGGGCAGGGGGGGCCGTCCCTCCTGCGCTTTGTCTGCCCCCCGGCTTATTCGTTCTACTTAGTAAAATGTATTACCAGCCGCCCCCCCCCGCTATTGCCGGGCCCCTGCTGTAGAATGCCTGGCCCCCCCCTCCTGTAAAATTTTCACGCCTAGGGGCTAGAGGGAAGAAGTGCACCATAAAAAACAGTTGCATAAGTGGTTTATAGGAGCTAAGAGATTTCATCTCATCTTTACACAAACAGTGATAGCGCAGTGAATGGGAGACTCCACTGCTAGAAGGGGAAAAAAAAAGAATGAAACCATTTTCCCCTATTATACCGTAAAAGAAAACCTGAACATATTATATATATATTTCTCTGTTAATATATTTTTTTTTCAAAAAAGATTCAGTTAAGTAATTTATTATAATGTGACGTCCTACAGAAGTTCATTGATTTTGCTGACCTAGTAATATCGTCTGACCTTAAAGTCTGGACTGAGTTAAATGATCGGGATCACAAGTCTAGCAGAAGTTTTCTTCGAGGCCTGGACTTTATCTCAGCAAACATTATTAAGTCAAATGAAACACTGCAAGAAATCATAATCAAGAAAAATATTGGTAATCATGGCGAACACTTTTCTGGCTGACTAAATTTGTTTTAGCTGAATTTGAGTCAGTGATTGTTAGTGAATTTGTATATATCAATTTGTTTTATTTTATACATCTTGTTATTTCTTAAACAAAAGCTTATTTATGTTTATAATATATGTATGTTTATGATATATTTATGTTTATAATATATTTATGCTTATAATATATTTATGTTTATAATATATTTATGTTTATAATATATTTATGTTTACAATATATTTATGTTTGTAATATATTTAAGTTTGTAATATATTTATGTTTTTAATATATTTATGTTTATAATACATGTGTGTTTATTAAATATATATATTTTATAATGCATGTATGTTTGCAATATATTTATGTTTATAATATATTTATGTTTATAACTGTGAGATCCTTTAAAACCAAATACAGTTGTTGAAAGAAACTTTATTGGTGAGAACATCACATTTCCTAATGAAAGTTTTAAAAACATTACTCGATCTACGGAAAACTTTAAAGGAAACAAAGTATTTGTTTCTAGACAAGCCCTCAGAAATCCACTTGGTAATATGCAAGTGAAATATATTATGAAATAAATAGTCTTTTTTAAGGTTATTTTATATGTAATAAGTATATTCAAACATATATAATAAAAAAAAAACAACGAGTAATATTCATATTCCATATGTTCTTCAAAAAAACGCTGGAATAAACAAACAAATATTACTTAAACTATGCATCTAATAACACTTCTATTTTATTTATACATTCAGATCATCAAAGATATTTCATCTACGTCATCAGAAACGGACACGGCAGATTTAGAATTGCTGAAAAAATTACGAAGTAACTAAAATTTTTTTTCAAGATATCGTTAAAATATCAACCTCTACCCTACACTGTCAGCCAACGTAAAGCAAACATCAACATACGGCAAGCCAACCTAAAGTCAACTCTTCCAAACACCTTTCACGCCTCAGTTCCTGCATACATCAACATCCAGCAAGCCAACCTAAAGTCAACTCTTCCTAACACCTTTCACGCCTCAGTTCCTCCTTACATCAATATTTACATCAAGCCATTCATCTACAGCCATACATTGCTTTCCTCGTTCTCTTTGACACAATTATGTTAGTAAACAAACATGCATTATGTCTAACATGGTACGGCAGTTGACCATTTTATTAAGTCTACTTAAAATTATGAAAATTTCGATCATTTAATTTTTTTTAATTCAATAACAGAAAGAAACTTTCCAAGTTTAAAGAAGATTCTGTCTCGAATATTATTTCCTTAACTATAGATGGACATGACGGGGAAACTAGCTGGAGTAATCACATTAGAATTTCATATTGAAGAGGTGAGAGAGAAGAAAGAGAAATAAACGTGAATTAAGGAAAAGCCTGTTAATTTAAAAGCAAAACAAGAATTAGTTTCCCTAAAAAAATAACTTATGTGAATTCCAGAAGTATATCGCAATATTTATGATCACACTATTTATTATCACACTATTTATTATCACACTATTTATTATCGCACTATTTATAATCACAATATTTATAATCACAATATTTATTATCGCAATATTTACTATCGCAATATTTATTATCGCAATATTTATTATCGCAATATTTATTGTAACAATATTTATTTTCTATAATGGACTTTTTTAAATGAAAAAAAAAATAAAAAGAAGGATAGTGTATTTATTTTCTAAAATAAAATTATTGAATTATAATAATTAGGTGATGAAGTTCTCTAACTATTGTTTTTTACACGACAGCAATATTAAAGTCCTGTTTTACTTTTTTTTTCATATTTGTTAAATTGATTTGTAAAAAAAAAAATGTCACGTCATTACAGTCATTTACGATCAGTGGTGTACTGACCATTAAGTTAACTTGCCCCTAGGGTCAATAGACCCCCACCCCCCGCTTTAATTTAGTAGACTGGCCATTGAACATTAAATTCATCGGTTAACCAAAAACCGATGAAAGAATCATAAAACACGCTCCGGATGCACGGGGCATGCATTGTTTTTAGACATAGTGCACCACTGATTGTACTATATGAGTACGAATATAAACAACTGTTATTTTGAGTAAAACTTGTTAATATGTAATACTTTTGTCTTGCGTGTTTTCTAGAAAAACACATCCAAGCCATCTTGCATTTACCTGGTAACGAAACAGAGGTAATTACAAAATTCGTTTTTTTTCTGTTGTTAATTAAACTAATTAGTGTGTTCAGTTGCCATAATGATGAGATGGGATCACCTAGATCCTATAAACCACTAATGGGACGGTTTTAATGGTGCCCTTCCTTCATCCCTACCATAGCCAATAGTGCAATGGGCATGGAGGCAACACGAGAGATATGGAGGGAAATCACACCATGACCTGAAATATATATATAAGTCTTCACCGGAGATCGAATTCTCCGCAACCCTTCGGTCGACAGTCGAACGTTTTATCGCACGACCATCTGTCTGCACGGATTCATTCAATAGTGTTTGAAGTCCCTGTAAGGATGAGATGAAATCTTATATATCCTATAAACCACTAATGGGACGGTTTTTATGGTGCCCTTCTTTCATCCCCACCATAGCCGATAGTGCAATGGTCATGGAGGCACCACGGAAGACATATCGGGGACTTAAACCATGACCTAAAATATTCCCTAGGTCTTCACCGGAGATCGAACCAGGTATCCTCAGGTCGACAGTCGAGCGCTTTACCGCACGAAAACCGTATTGCATTGTGATTGCCATTTGGCATTCACGATCTTACCTGCCGTATGTTAGTGTACGGCGTTTTGTCACCTCGGCACTAAACATATGGCTGGTCCAATGTCAATTCTGGCAGCCATGTAGACTATTCTTACTCGGCTGGCCAGTTGGTAGCCGGATTATGCATGTTAAGAAGAAAACAGTAAATGTTTCTGCCATCTTTGAATTGTTTATGCCGCCATGTTGGATGACAGACGGAAGTCGCGATGACAGACGGAAGTAGCGATGACAGACGGAAGTAGCGATGACAGACGGAAGTCGCGATGACAGACGGAAACCGGAACATATGATGTAAAATTTGTATTATAGACTAGTTATCAAAGGCCCGGTACCCGGACCGGCGAGTAGGCACACAGTTGGAGTTGAAAATGGTGATATATATTTTAGCGCGTTAACAATCAGTCTATATACTTGCAGTGGCCCCAAGGACATGAACAGATTATTGTAGCCAAAATACATTTGAGAATAGGGACACCTAATAATACATCAAATAAAGTTCATATGTTAAATAGTTCCTCCCAAAGAAAATAATCCTCAATATGGGTAAACATAAACAACAACTCTTAAAATCATATACATTCATAGTATTTTAATGGACTCCTTTCCAAACAGTTATTCATTTAATGTTTTATGATGTTCAACATGGAGTATTTAAAAAAAAAAGAGAGACGTAAGTGAGTGATTGTGTTAAGCAAAACGCTACATGTTTAACAGGTGGTTTATTTACTGTTATACACATTGTAGCATAGTACAATTAACTAAGAAAAATTGCCGACCCGGCAGTGCAGAACCTAGGGATTTAGGGGCCTGGTGGGCTTGGCCTCTTTGGGCGCTGCCCCTGCATTTTGACATGAGATAATTTTTTGACGCTTCTCAAGCTTGGTCCCGAGAAGAAAGAATCGTTGTGTAGTTTTAGCTGATCTTCAATTAAAAACATAGTATTCCATCAATGCAGTTGAGGCCGCAGACGCAGAAAACATTAGGCCTCTTAAAAAAGAAAGACATATAAAAGCTTTCAACATTATAGTTCTGTGAAGCCAATGCCGAACCAAGGGATTTTAGGCATCTTCGGGAGCCACTACATTTTGACATGAGATAATGTACTAAATATTTAGTTTAAAATATATTTTGGGGGCCCTCCTCAAACTGGGCCCCCTCCATACACCCTCTGTGTGAAGCCCCCATCATAATTGGGTTAGTCTGCATTGTAAACGTTGTGTACGGCGCTACTCAAACTCAACCCTTATTCAATTCATTCATGTGACGTAATAGTCAAAAAATGAAAAAGAAATGTGACGTATTAAGGTTAGTAATAAAGGGAAATAATTGTACATTAGAAATAGACATATTTTAGAAAAAAAACCAATATAAACAATATAAATATTACATTATATTGAGGTATCCATAATTTTGCTTTAAAATTTAAATTGTGGAACATGACACAGAATATTAATTGAACGATTTCTGTAAATATTTCTTTTATGATCGCTTCTCATTTAATAACAAATTGAACACCATAGATTTATTACGATACTGTAAGATATACATAGGCCTATGAAACTTCATTTTAGTTTGCAATGTGTATTGGAGAGTATCACAGAAAAAAAAAATTTGTTTCGGAGAGTATCACAGAAGATTTCCGTCGGAGAGTAACACAGATTTGTTTCAAAGAGTATCATAAACTTCAGATTTGTTGCGGAAAGTATCTCGTCACATCGAATAAATCTTTCGCCTTTTACTAAAGATTTCCGTGGTAAACCCTTTTGGGAAATTCACTTAAAAAAACTGTTTTTAAATAGTCATCAATTTATCATTTTAAAACGTATCGCCTTGAGCGCGTTGTATTCCAACGGTGTTTAAAAAAATACAAGGAACACGTGGCTATTAATCTACTCTCGACTATTCAGAACTTGTTTCGATAGGTACTACAGTTTCTTATTTGGACTTTTTAGAACAAGATTTTTGTGCCGTGCTGTGTGCATATATTCTACCAGTACTTTGTTTTTGGACAATTTGCTGCTATCTGTCAAGACGTTCTGCAAGATTTGCTGTATCGTGCTGTGTGCATAATTTCTATCGGGGACTTACGTAAGTACAGCTACATTTTTGCGTAGTTTTAAAGTTAGCAGTGCAAAACCTTTAAAACCCTTTTTTTCACCTTTACAATCATGTCAGTTATGACTTTCGTAATCGAGAAGAAAGACCTGGAAGGTGGACTGGTCCATCCCCAGGGCACTGTCCTTCTCAGGTTAACGGGACCAAACGCTACTAAGGCAACTATGCCCTTGTTGATAAAAATGATGGGTCTACACCCATCAGACGTTTCCACGCTGTACAGGTTTGAAAGCCCGTACACGTGGTACCTTAAAACATCCAACGATCCATGTCGCTCCCGACTGATCAACAAACATTTTGGGGACGACAAAAACTTTAAAGTTACCATCTCTCCACTTGAGACTGACAAGGTCAAAGTTACTCTCCACTGGCTATCTACAAACATAGCCAGAAAAAGAGTCGAGGAGATTTTCGAATCCTTCGCAGAGCCAGGTTCTCTGACAAGGGTCGAAAAAGTCTCGGGATCCGCGGACAAATGGAGCGGTTTCCTGCAACCAAAAAAAGATAAGGAACTTCCCCACTACATTTCAATTAGATATGAAGGGGATGCCAAAATATATAAAGTCCTCGTTACAATTCCAGGCAGAAGACAGAAATGCTGGACTTGTGGAGATGATAGCCACTGGTCTAACCAGTGCCCCATAATTAAAGGCCCCAAAACAAATTCAAAAACCCACAGCCAACCAAAAAAACCTACGCTGACATGGTATCAGCGGTGCCCCCAAGTCCACAACAACCTAGTGGAAGTGTGGACGATGGCTTTACCCTCGTCCGACGAAAAAAAACCCAGAACAAAATTATAGTAGAGCTAAAAAACAAATTAAAAGATACCATTGAGTCCAACAACTCAAGGAAACGCTTCCGAAACACGGAGCAGACCCAATCAGCTCCAAGTTCCCCGGAAAAAATATTACAAAAAGAGAAAGAAGACCATCGCTCTCATCCAATGAAGACCTGAGTGATAGTTTCCTCTTTTTTAGAAACACTACTCAGGAAAATATCCAGGATTCACCTACCACTCCCCACACCAACCAATCAGTGGAAGACAATGAGCTACCACAAACACCCCCAAATCTCATCATAGATGAGCCATCAACCCCCAATTCCACTCCTTAAAATAAACAAAAATAGCAACAAAACACTAAGAAACAAATGCAAAAACACTCGCTTTTTCAGTGCAAATGGCTGACATAACACTGCTATCATTAAACATACGCAGCCTGAAAAACAAACAAAACCACATAATACATCTTGTAAGGAAATACAAGCCTGACTTTGTATTTCTGCAAGAAACAAATATAAACAACGAATACATTGCCAAACGATACATCAGCAACATGGGGTTTAGGGAAAGTACTTTTAGTTTAGGTACATACGCCAGGGGGGTTGCCATAATACAGACGTCAGATAGATTTAACATTACACACAAGCACACTGACACAGACGGACGCATCGCAATCATAAAGATCGAATCAGGCACACACAAGTACACACTAGCCAACATATACGCACCCACGAAACACGCAGATAAACCCCCTTTCTTTGACCTTTTGAAAACAACATTACATAACTTTTACAGAAATGACAACTTAATACTAGGGGGCGATTTCAATTACGTAACTAGTAAATTAGATAAGCAAAACTCTACCAACCACACACTCGAACAAGACTGGCTGGAAAAGACCTTTCAACACTTCCAGCTGGTCGACACATATAGATCCATTTACCCCGAGGGGCGAGAGACTACGCTCGTCCACTCCTCATATCCATCGACTTCTCGACTGGATCGTGTATACATCCCATCCCACTTACCCGTTGATAAGGTTTTGCACATTGGCGATACTTTAAACTACACAGATCATAAGGCTGTGCTAGTCCAGGTAGGAACAATAAACCCAAAGCAGACAAAAAGACACTCCCCTCACTGGAAATTTAACAATAGTCTGCTACAGAATACCTTTTTCACAGAAACAATAAAGCAGATACTACTGGACAGTTTCAGTGAAACAACAAAAGACGATGATGTCTCAGAAATCTGGTTGATTGTTAAAAAGAACATCAAACAGATAGCGATAAACACCTCGTCACTAATACATAGAAAGATAAAAGACAAAGAGCAAGTCCTGAGAGCTGAACTAGAGCTCACAGAACCTGACTCTACAGAAGCTGAAGCAATTAATCTACAGATTAATGAAATCGAAAACTATCGTTTCAACGGCGCACAAATAAGATGCCGATTGAGAAATGTCCCGGAGGAGCCGAGCAGAGCGTACCTCAACATCGAACAAAATATACAGAAAAGCCGATGCATTAAAGGAATCCAAGGCGACAACGGCAACATGCTACTAGGGTCAGAAGAAATAGGCGCCGCCTTCCATAAACATTTCGCCACACTATACAAAAAACAAAACACTGTCACATCAGCTCAACAAAAATTCATCCAACACTGCAAAACATTAACAGAAGAACAAAAACAACAGTTAGATACACCCTTTACTCTACAAGACATCGAACATACAATCAATAATTTAGCTAGCAACAAAACACCAGGACCTGATGGACTAAGTGCCGAGTTTTATAAAGCCTTTCTTCCATCATTAGGTCCCATCCTACTCAAAATATTTACAGACACACACAATAAAGGGAAGCTGCCAAAGGGTTTTAATGAGGCATACATCACACTTATCGACAAAGAAACACAGGATAGGACATCAGTCAATAGTTACCGACCAATCTCACTCCTCAACACAGATTACAAAATACTCTCAAAAACTATAGTCAACAAGTTACAACCACACATGCACACATTAGTGCACGAAAACCAACATTGTAGCGTTAGTGGTAGAAAAATAGAACACATGAGTCACCACATCAGAGATTTTATAACATACACACACATCAAAGACACACAGGCGGCCCTACTCTCTATCGACCAGGAAAAAGCCTTCGATACGGTCGACCACGAATACCTCTTCCGGGTGTTAAAGAAAGGCAACATAGGAGACTACACGCACAAATGGGTCCAAATGCTTTACAGCAAAGCCCAAAGCAAAATTCTTTTAAACCAATCGCTAACCGCACCTTTCGACATTGAGAGGTCGGTTCGTCAAGGGTGCCCACTGTCTCCTATGCTGTACGTGCTGGCGTTGGAGCCCCTCTTGGAGAGAATAAGAAAGGACATTTCCATCAGAGGAGCCCAAATCCCGGGAGAAATGGACAACAGCAAACTGCTGGCATACGCAGATGACACAACTTTTTTTCCAACATGTGATAAAGACATACACCACATTATGGAACACTTTCAAGACTTTCAAAGCTGCAGTGGTGCCAAAGTTAATGTAGCCAAGTCTGGCATCATGGGCCTCGGGAAATGGAAAAAAAAAGAAAATTTCCCCTACCAGATGAAAAACCAACAGTCCCTCAAAATATGCGGGATTGTCTGGACAAACGAGCCCCACTTATTCCACACGGCCACGTGGGAGGGAATTATAAAAAAAGACCAAAAACGTGATAGCTATGTACAGCCACATGTCAACTACAATCTTTGGTCGTGCCCTCCTCATCAACACACTAATTCTACCTAAAACAATATATTACATTACAGCAACACAACCACCACCAACTTTCATACAAAACATGAACAAATTACTACGCAGTTTCATTTTCAAATCAACAATAAGCAACATAAAACACACAACACTCATACAGAACAAAAACGACGGCGGAATAGGACTCCAAGATCTATCTTGTAAGCTCCAAGCACTACGCTTAAAGTACGCTGGTGACATAGCCAAATCACCCAACAAATACCCACTAGCTATTTACCTCTACGGCCTCAGGCTTACCAACATCATACAAACAAAAAACAACACACCCCACTACTTTGGCAGACAGACCACACCCTTTCAAACATCACTTACAAAAAGTCTGACAGGCCACACACACCTCATACATCAAACAACTAAGCAGATATACACATCTTTAGTACAAACATTACAGACACCACTCACCAACAGAATTAAGTGGGGCCGAATCTGGAAAGTGTCAGACTTTACAGACACCTTCCAAAGTCTACACAGTCGGCACACCAAGATCACCGCCAGAGCAAGAGAAGTGGGCTACAGACTAATTTTTAACATGACGCCTGTAGCCCGGTGTATTAAAAGTATGCCCACGTCAAGCAACACAATGTGCAAGATGTGTCGCACTGACGTGACGGAGGATGAAGATCATCTATTCTTGAAATGCTCAACATTCAAGAGCACAAGGCAGACCTTAAGAAGTCTACTAAGGTCAAACCTAAAAATAGATTTTAACCTAGACATGGCAATAACTCTCAACAAGATACCGAAGCTAAAGAACGAAACAGTTAATAATTTAAATATTATCCTACTGTCAGAGTACAGACTCTTCGTCTGGTCATGCAGACTTCAAGCCTGGCACAATAAGACAATCCTAAAAGAAGATCAAGTCGAAGAAAAATTTCGATACATAATGGACAATAAAATACAAAATTATTGACACTACAATGTTGTATCTATCATGACAAATATTTAACTGTGAGAGTTTTTCAATGGAACACAATATACCAATACCCCCTTTTCTGTCCGCTGTGAGGTATGGGGACGGCGAGGGCCCAGGTGTCGCTTGATGAGAGTTGGACGACCCCGGGTATTAGCAGCCTCTGTTTCGAGAGGTGGAAAGGGAGGAAAGTTGTGTTTTTGGAAAGGAATGCCACTGTTTTTATTTAAAATTAAATAAAACTAATTGCTGCCTGTCAATTTTTATTTTAATGTATATATATATATATAATAAAAAGGGAACCTCAAACCATTCCAAAGTCAGTCTCAGATGGTTAGGAAGTTTCCCATTAAAATTTTGTTTAATAAGTGGCATTGATGTACTTACTCGTCTAAAATATAAATGTATACAAAACATGCTATGTCAAAACATTTCTAAATAATGCTATTAATTATATATTACTTTGTAAACATTCTAATTTCAACTGGTTACAAAAAGCTCCTGTAGTAGAAATATGTATAAAGTGGTATCAATCTATTTACTGTATTATAATATAAATGTATATATATGGAATTTTACCTCACAGTTCTAAGAATTTCTAATTGAGATGTATATTAATATTAAAATAACTTGTATGTAAATATGTATATTACTTAATACAATAAGATTCTTTTATCAATGTTACTATGTATTTAATACCATGTTATCTGACATTGTAACTGTTTTTTATCAAGAATAAATTATTTAAAAAAAAAAAAAAAAAAAACCAGAAAAAAAAAAAAAAAAAAAAAAACCAGAACATTTTGGCATGATTTTGTGTTACCTTTCCTAAGATCGCTTTATTGCCATTTGGTAATGATTGAGGCGGTCGAAAACTTTTTTACATTGTGATTGCCATTTGGAATTCATGATCTTACCTTCCGTATGTTAGTGTACGGTGTTTTGTCACCTCGGCACTAAACATATGGCTTGTCCAATGTCATTTTTGGCAGCCATGAAGGAGACAATTCTTACTCGGCTGACCAGTTGGTAGCCGGATCATGCATGTTAAGAAGAAAATAGTAAATGTTCTGCCATCTTTGAATTGTTTATGCCGCCATCTTGGATGAATTGTTTATGCCGCCATGTTGGATGACAGACGGAAGTGGCGATGACAGACGGAAGTGGCGATGACAGACGGAAGTAGCGATGACAGACGGAAGTAGCGATGACAGACGGAAACCGGAACATATGATGTAAAATTTGTATTATAGATTTTCTCCTTAAACAAATGCCATCTTTATTCTAGGGTTCACAAATTAGTCTCAAACGACTTACCCTAATCTTGACTATAGAATTATAGAGTTATATAGTTATTGTTATATACTTATAGAGTTATAGAATTATGTAATTGCAGAGCTGTATATTTGTATGATGCTAGAGTTATAGAAATTTAGTGTTATAGAATGATAGATTTTTAGAATTATAGAATTGTAGTGCTACAGATTTATATAATTCTAGAGTTATAGACAGTAAAATAAATAAACTTTTTTTATTGATAATTATTACTTGTATTTAAAATGTTCTCTTGAGCTGTCAAATGTACTCTATTATATATACACTAGTCTGGGTTGGCTTATAATTAAACTCCATTTGATCATTGATCAGTGCCGCCACTAGTCAAGGGCATGTTTAGTATTTTGACATGTTTAGTATTTTGACATGTTTAGTGCTTTCACATGTTAATTATTTTGATACATGTTTAGTATTTTGACATGAATAGTATTTTGAGATGTTTAGTGCTTTGACATGTTTAGTATTTTGACATGTTTAGTGCTTTGACATGTTAATTATTTTGATACATGTTTAGTATTTTGACATGATTAGTATTTTGAGATGTTTAGTGCTTTGAAATGTTATTATTTTGACATGTTTAGTGCTTTGAATTTTGTTTCAAGATAAATATCGCAGTTCTTCTCAATGTTGTTCGAGCCATCCAGTCATCTGTTTCTATGATGGATGAAAATATGTCCAGTCGATCCAAGTTAGTTGAACTAAATGAATTAAACAATTAGTTCACCGTTCATTGAACTAAACACTGAGTCCACTGTTCATTGAATTAAACAATTAGTTCACCGTTCATTGAATTAAGTAAAACGAACTCTCAAAAAAAACTAATCAATGTATAACCATTGTTGTCAATATCCAGGTCGTTCCTAAGAACTCTCCTCATTCTGACACCTTTATTTGGTCTGACCTGGGTGTTTGGTGTCCTGTCATTGAGTGGTGACAGTATGGTGTTTCAGTATTTGTTTGCTGCACTCAATTCTTTGCAGGTAACTCAGCTTAAAATTTTATTTTAACTCTTAGTTTATTTCCCTTTGAGTTTGTACCATTCCTTACACTTAGTAGTTTGTTTATATTTAATACCATAAGAACATACACACACACACGCATATATATATATATATATATATATATATATATATATATATATATATCTGTCATGTGCATATATATAGCCACATTAAGAGAGATGAAACATATCCAATCAGATTAAAAGATTTGATAATTCATTTGTCGTTTATTGTTTTCAGGGATTGTTTATTTTGATTTTTCAATGCGCCATCAGGAAACAAGTTAGTACAATAAAACATTTAAAAAAATGCTCATTAGAAAGTTATTTGAAACTAGTTTTACGGGTTATAATCAATCTAATTACTAATGGAAATGTAAACTTTATACCCTGTGTTGAATCAGTTTCATATATTTATAATTAGCCCAAAACTAAAACAATCAAGAAGTTCATCAATACTAAAATGTTTTTCTAGGTGAGAGAGGGCTTCAGGAATTGGAGACGTTCTACTCATAGCAGCAGTTTAAAAAAAAACACTCTTCACGGAGGGAAAACTTTAGTCAACTTTAGTATATTGCCCTTGTGGTCCATATGTCCTAATTGTTGTTTGTGATGCCTGTGAAATTAAAAAGAAACTAATGTTAAGCAAGGCAGTGCTTCCTATTGAGATCTTTTTTTTGCCGCTCATCTTAATTAGATCGATGTCTGTGTAATGTCTGTGTAATATCTGTGTAATGTCTGTGCAATGTCTGTGCAATGTCTGTGCAATGTCTGTGCAATGTCTGTGCAAAGTCTGTGCAATGTCTGTATAATGTCTGTGCAATGTCTGTATAATGTCTGTATAATGTCTGTGTAATGTCTGTGTAATGTCTGTGTAATGTCTGTGTATTGTCTGTGCAATGTCTGTGTATTGTCTGTGCAATGTCTGTGCAATGTCTGTGCAATGTCTGTGCAATGTCTGTGTAATGTCTGTGTAATGTCTGTGTAATGTCAGTGTAATGTCTGTGTAATGTCTGTGTAATGTCTGTGTAATGTCAGTGTAATGTCAGTGTAATGTCAGTGTAATGTCAGTGTAATGTCTGTGTAATGTCTGTGTAATGTCTGTGTAATGTCGGTGTAATGTCAGTGTAATGTCTGTATAATGTCTGTGCAATGTCTGTGTAATGTCTGTGTAATGTCTGTATAATGTCTGTGTAATGTCAGTGTAATGTCTGTGTAATATCTGTATAATGTCTGTATAATGTCTGTATAATGTCTGTGTAATGTCTGTATAATGTCTGTATAATGTCTGTATAATGTCTGTGTAATGTCAGTGTAATGTCTGTGCAATGTCTGTATAATGTCTGTATAATGTCTGTGTAATACCAACATTTTGGAAGGTAGAGACTCTTTGTATGACTGTGAGTACATTTGTAGAATCGTTTAATTGTTTTGTGTTGTTTAAAAGTATTGTTATAAATCTATCTATCTATCTATCTATCTATCTATCTATCTATCTATCTATCTATCTATCTATCTATCTATCTATCTATCTATCTATCTATCTATCTATCTATCTATCTATCTATCTATCTATCTATCTATCTATCTATCTATCTATCTATCTATCTATCTATCTAAATGTATACATATATATATATATATATATATATATATATATATATATATAAGAGGTGATTGCGATTAAGAAATTGATCAAAATTAACGCATACTTAAAAAACTTTATCGGATAATTTTTAAACTCATTAATTACCAGTTAATCGCCGTTAATCAGAAGCCCTAATTAAATATATATATATATATATGTATTATTGTTGTTGTAACTGTTGACTTCGTATGGGTCAGACAGTTTGTAACAATCAATGACATAAATTAATATCTAGAACACATAGTTTACTTACCTCTGTGTTTCATTAGATCAATGTAAACTGATGAACGAAATCTGTCAACTTCATTTCTTGATCAACATTCTTTTTATACCTTCAATGTACGCACTTCTTATTGCAACCCACCGATCTACAATAAGTATTGTGTATGTTAGAACCAGCAATCTTTTTTTTTAAAGTTTAAATACATGTAACACATATTAAAAAAAAGTTGTAATTTTCTTTACTTTAGGCATTGTATTATAGTTTTATATTTGAATTATTGATATGGCTAATTACTGAATGTGATATTTGAACGGGTTGAAAAAAGGAGAAGCTGAGGTAGAGGCAAAGGCGTAGCGAAGGGTTGAGCGGGGGGGGGGAGGCATCATGCCCCGGGCGCTACTCACAAAAAGGCGCTAATTGGTATATTTTACATATAATATTATATGGTTTTCGAAAAGGTATTAAAAAGGTATTAAAAAGGTATTAAAAGGTATTAAAAATGTATTGAGGCACGGGTGGAGGAGATTTTTATACAAGAACAAAACAAACTTACTTTAAAATGTTTTTTATGCAATATCATCCTTACGGTACATTAACCTTGGGAGAACAACACCAAAATTAAACTTGTAAACGTAAATAACTGATGAGATTTCACAAAGAATACCTTCATATACATTTCTATCCCCATCTATTTATATTACCTGAAGTATTCTCAAACTCACACGCTAAAATATTTCATTTAATAATGAAACGTTTTAAGGGGAAAAAAAACAAACATACTAGAAAACCGTTAAAGAAGATCGGCAGTTAATATAAATATATTTATAATAAAAAATTATGAAGTTTACTACAATATAAACGACCCCCCCATCCACTCTGATGTTCGTGGAACACCGTGGATAGAGGCTACTTTTTGTGATGCAATAATAATTATAGGAACTTAGGTTGCCACAACATAGTTCATGGTATAGCTATATGGTTACTGTACGGAGACAGTTATAAGTATTGGGAGTCAGATTTTAGAACGGCAATTGTTCAATAAATGTGGGGAGTATTTTTAGAGCATTTTCGAAAAAAAATGCTCTATTGTCCCCGTTTTGTCTGTCTGTCTGTCTGTCTGTCTGTCATCACCCTAGATCTCAACAACCATAAGTCCTAGACCCATGATGTGTATATCATTTTGTAGGTCTTGGCCTTCCAAGAAATGACTTTTTTTCCATTTCGCGATCTGACCTCTCAGGGCCGTAAAAGGGGCCTTATAAAGTACCGTTTTTTTACTATATAAGCTATATTAATAATGGACCGCCCTATATCTCAGCAACCATAAGCCCTAGACCCATGATGTATATATCATTGTGTAGGTCTTGGCCTGCCAAGTGTACATCAAAAGTCCATTTCGCGATTTGACCTCTCAGGGCCAAAATATAAGAGTTTGTTATGTACCGTTTTGCTTATATTTTAAAGATAAATAATAAAAGCTAATCAAAGGGGTGTAATCATTATTTTTTTTGTAACAGTTATTTAACATGACTTACTTGTCCTTTTAATATCTTTTTTCAGATATATACATTACACAATTGAATTTATAAACAATTCCAAAATTTACAAATATTTACTGAAAGATAACATGAAAATGCGCTAACACGTCCTGTGTCCAGAATGGAACAGGCTTAATTGCTTGTTTGTGGTATGTCAGATCTATAAATAGATTCTAGACCGGCTATAAATCTAGTTGACAAAATGAACATTCTAAGAATGAAGATGGGTTGAATTGATTAGTTTGCGCAAAACAAAAAAAGGGAAGATTAGTTCCGAAGAGACATATTTTAGTTTAATTCAACTGTTTTTTTAGTCAATTCATGCACTTCAAAAAATAACAAACAAAAGTGTAAAAGTGCACTTACAAAAAAAAAGGTCTTTTCATCACTGATCTCTATAATTTGAGCTCATAGTTGTTCAGAGAATGCATCAGTTACTTGTCTGCTAGTGTAAATTTAAAAAAAAATCTTCCTAGATTACTGTAAAACAAACATTAAATTGAATAGGAAGTGGCTATTGTTCCAAGGAACGGGAATCCGTATAATTTTTTTTCGGGGTCCAGCTATAGATGCGCGTGTGCGGCATACGGACTGTTTATTATTGCATATATTTTTGTTTTCGGGGCTAGGGTTAGGAATAAAGTTAGGATTAGGATTAGGGTTTGGGTTTGGGGGCTCGGGATAGGATTAGGGATAGGGTTAGGGAAAGGGTTAGGCCGGACCCCGAAAAAAATATTCGGAGTCCGGCTATCGGGCATGCGCACATCTACAGCCGTAAAAAAATAAAGTCCATCTAGAGCGCTAGAGCGCATGTGCATCTATAGTTGGACCCCGGGAAAAAACAAAACGGAGTCCCGTTCCTTGGAACCGTAGCCACTGCGAATTGAATATTATAATGAACGAAAAATGTAAAATTTAGATAATCTCCCACCACACTCATCACACAACCAACCCAAATAATTATCTTAACAAATGGCACTAAGTCACTCCCTGTTGTCCATACATGTATCTTACTGACTTCTTTTTTTTTTACCACTCAACAAAATCGTGCTGATGACTTATGACTCATTAGAGACTGTTTACGTGATATCTATTCGATGTATACATTAGCCGGTCAGATTTTACATTTGCCGGTCAGATTTAACATTGGCTGGTCAAAATTTACATTGGCCGGTTCGATTTTACAATAGCCGGCCATTTTGCGCGCAAGCTAGCGAATATCGCTAGCTATTTTGGTACACACAACAGCGAAAAACAAGCTCATAAAAACTAATCTATGGATTTACGCTTACTAAGCGTGCTTGAAAGCCCGGCTGGCATGGTGTAGGAGGCAGGTTCAACATTCAGCGCCCCAAGTACCTATGTCATCTTTGCACCTTTCAGAGGCGTTGAATTTGCGGTTACGTCTGGTTTCACGTGCAGACAGCATTGACCAAACTGTCCTAATAGTGAATATTACCTGAAGATTATTTTGGGAATGTTATAATTTAATGTTAGAGCAGACAAATGAACAGAATTAATAGATTATTAAAAGCAAAGCGTACCATCGTCAATGAATAACTAGGTCAAAGAATATCATTTATATGGAGCAAGAATGATGAAGGCAATTATCCTCTATAAGGATAAAGCAACTAAAATTAATATTGCATAGAGTACACATGGCATAAGGTAGGAAATTTGAATGAATAGAAAATAGCATTTAGTACTACAAGTATTGATAGCTTGGCATTGAGTACATTGAATGCTAATCGGAATTAAGGTGCAACATGGCATTAAGTGAAACTTTGCGTTAAATAAATAAACATGGCATTTAGTGTAACGTTGCATTAAATATGCAACAAAGCATTAAATTGCAGAATGGCATAATATAAAATATAACAACAAGAGCTCTATATCATTAAGTGCAGCGTGACATTATATAAAACATAACAATAAAAATACAATGTCATTAAGCTCAACATAGCATTAAGTTCAACATGGCATAAAGTAAACAGTGGCATTAAGGTCATCATGGCATTTAGTTGAACATGGCATTGAGTTCACCGTGGCACTAAGTAAAATGCGGCATTTAGTTCAACATTGCATTAAATACAACCCGGCATCAAGAACAGCATGCTGTTGATCAACTAACCTTCAAGTCTAGCTTCTGTATTCCATATACATGTACATAGAATACATGGGTCCGTCTACTAACGAGCCAATCGGAAAGTGAAAAAAATTGGTCAGCGAAAAATTTCCGAACAAAATACGACGACCAATTTTTAAAAGTGCCGAAATCGGATAACAAGCGTTGATTTTCAAAATTTTACGACGTTTTTTTTTTTCGTTTTTTCCCTGTTGTCACTGTTGTTTTAAGTCTTGTTTATTTCTATTCGTAACACAGTCTCTTAAGTCTTTCAATCGATGTGACTGATGTCATGTTGATTGTAAGTAATCTGTATGTACCCCAATCCCGCACACCATTCTTAAAGTTTCCTCCTTGTTTCTACACACTGGAGCGAAATTATTCGGTCGACAATCTCAACGCGACTTTGATGAAATTATAATGATCTTTAGCTTTATCAAATATAAAACAACAACTCTCTTTCATCCTATTTGTTGGCGATGTGCATTAATGATAATTAGATGATATTTATATTATATCATCGTAAGCACTAAAATAATTTTTCTTTAACTTTCGAAAAATAAAAAATCTGTATCCATGTATAGTTATTAAAACATATTTATATAGATATCTAGTACTCAATGCTTCTTAAAGTTGTATATAATTATGTCAAATGGTATCTGTTCTAATTCATTGTACTCTTTTACAGGGTTCTCTATTACAGGGTTCTCTATTACAGGGGCTTCTATTACAGGGCCACTATTACAGGGCCACTATTACAGGGCCCTATTACAGGGCCACTATTACAGGGCCACTATTACAGGGCCACTATTACAGGGCCACTATTACAGGGCCACTATTGCAGGGCCTCTATTACAGGGCCTCTTTAATGACGTAGAAATATTTAAAATCCCTAGGCAAAAAGAACTTGTTGAGGTCAATTATAGCTTATGATTTAAAAAGAAATGTTAGTTTTTTTTTGTTTTTTTTGTGGGGGGGGGGGGGAGGGCTTCGAAAGTGGAGCCTACCAAGTTGGCCTATTTATTAGAACGTCACAGGACATTATTAAATGAACATTAATTTATGCAAGGGATACGCAGTCGATAGTTAATTCGACACACATGCACAGGTACAGGGTTCAAGCCCTGGTAAAGCCAAAATATATTCGCCGCTGACTTGGAGTGGAGACGGGCGCCATCAAGTCTAATAAGCCCACAGGAAGTGACGTTTGAAAGTATATACGTTAATGTGTACTTTCGGTCTCTCAACGAACGCATCGGTTCAGGGAATTAATAAAAAAAATGATGTCAGAGGTTGTCTATTTTTTGTCTAGTAGTCATTCCAGTCCGAAGTAAGCTTTAGATAATAGAAATGTCCACCAACCTCCATAGACTTCAACCTCGCACAGTGTGAGAACCGTTAGATTATGGCGATCATAGTAATACTTCCTTTCCTCGTGAAAAATGTGTGTGGCAGATATTTGTATACGAGATACAGGCTGGATTGTAGGTAATACAACGGTATATACGTCCTGCTCTGTACGGCTTTCGTTATAGTCAAACACTGATGTAAGATTGTTAAACGCTTGTAGACGAAATCCATTCAGTCGTGATTTGTGCACATCTGAAATAATACAGGTCCTCTATAATTACACAAATAAAATAACTTGAATCTGTGTGTGAGTCCATATAAGGATGAGATGAAATCTCTTAGATCCTATAAACCACTAAATGGGACAATTTTTAAGGTTTTGTACTGCCCTACTTTCATCCCCTCACCACAGCCGGAAGAATCTGTAGAAATGTTTGATATTTACTTTGAGTAAAGAGAAAGTTATAATAGCTTTGGAGAATCTTAAAAGAAGGGGGGGAATCTGTACCATGGGCGTCAAGAGAATCCTTGGATCCCAAATCAGTTATAGACCCCGTAGATGTGTATTCACCATTAAGGTCTCGCTATCCGAACTCTCCGGCTATGAGCGTCGAGACGTGTATTCACCATTAAGGTCTCGCTATCCGAACTCCCCGGCTATGAGCGTCGAGACGTGTATTCACCATTACGGTCTCGCTATCCGAACTCCCCGGCTATGAGCATCGAGATCCATATTGTTTACATGCGTAATATATTTTCACTGTTTTGCAATGCATGAACTTAGATTAATTACTCTAATCAGACTTCTAGAAACTATGTTTTTATATTTGCCAAGATAAATAGAAGCAGGGCCGGGCTTTCGAATTGCGGAGCCCAATTAAACGGATGCTAACGAGGCACCTTCGTTTAATTTGTTTTACGATAACAACTTTTACTGTTAATTCGATGTTAAATGCGGGGCCCCCTGCCAGACTCGGGGCCAAAATGGGAGCAATCGGCCAAATCGGCCTAACACCGGCTCCTGATAGAGGATACATTTACTTTTATATATAGATAAAAAAATGAATCTAAAGTCACGAATTACTTATAGCTACTTTTTACAAAGTAGTGTTTACTTTGTTTTAGTATTAGAATAAATAACCATTGCATATAGAACTTTATAGAATCTGTTCATATATGTCAATCATTCATTGATTACATTGTATATATATATATATATATATATATATATATATATATATATATATCACTAAACTCTGATTCAACATTGCCAAAAACTAACTTAAAACTGACTTGTCCGTTTCTCTGGACTCCTGGCCTCTGAATGTGGTGGGTGGGGAATAGGGGGAAGGGCGTTACGGACACCAAAGCTTGACTTGGACGTTTTACCTGAGTCCGGTAGGGCTTTGTTGCACCTGTGTCCAGCCCCCAAGCGCTTTGATCTGCGCTCTGCTGACCACATCCCTGTATGGAGTGGGGAATGAGAGAGAACATGACCGGGGGGGGGGGGTTGCTGTGTTATTGGATACTGCGATCTTAACATTAAGATAGTCCACACACTAGCAGTGTCATTTCGCACATTGACCGGCGAATGGGCAAGATTAAATATTACTGTGCCATTGGTCAGTGAGCATTGTGGTCATTACACGTTTAGCAGGTGGTGAAACACAGAAGCATAAAGTATAAGAAACTGGAGAATCTTTCTACTATCAAACCTTGCCGTGCATATGCATAAACGTCGAATTCACTGCATACGAGAAAAGTCTAGTAGAGAGAGAGAGAGAGAGAGAGAGAGAGAGAGAGAGAGAGAGTGTATAGGAGTCTAGTATAGAATAGGGGAAAGATACAGATACAATCTTTGTGATAAACTGCAAAAACAATTGACCCCATTAGCGCATCCTCTGACATCGATTATAATTTATGATACTAAGACGAAAATTTATATTTTTTCCTAGCATCCAAATAACATCTTTGTTCAACTTAGATATGAGAGCCACTTGAACCAAGTTTTACTCTAATGAGATTTTGCGATATCTGTTTTAAATTAATGTGCAATTTAATGAAACATTTTGTAATGCGTAGCGTTGTTATATCAGTTTGGATAATTTGTAAAAATCTAGTTGTGTGCCCTGTTGCTTTGGAGAACATTCAAAAAGATCTATTTATTTAGTGCCAGTTAAAATGTCTACATATCTCATTAAATAGTGCCGACCTCAAAATGTCCACTTATATTGAAAAGTAGTGCCGACCTCAAAATGTCCACTTATATTAAAAAGTAGTGCCGACCTCAAAATGTCCACTTATATTGAAAAGTAGTGCCAACCTCAAAATGTCCACTTAAATTGATAAGTAGTGCCAACCTCAAAATGTCTACTTAAATTGATAAGTAGTGTTGACATCGAAATTTTTTCAGCCAATCATATCTAATCTCTTTTAAATCCGGTTCGAAAGGTATTTTTGCTATTGTTTTTAGGCAGTGTTAAATGTGGGGCTTTACTACAGAGCTAATTTTTATGAATAAGCAAACGGGGCGTGTGCATGGGACAATCACTGCTATTTTTTTTCTTTTATAATTGTGTCTTTATAAAAAAAAATGGTTTAAATGTTAACACTAAGAAAAAGAGGTGAAAAAAATGATTAAAGAATATAAAAACAAAACAACAAAGATCAAAGGAATATGTCCTAGATAACCTACCGGAACATTTCGACCTACATTTTAAGAACAACTGAACTATTGTAGAACGTACGTATATTCCTGCTAATAAAGTGCTACTCTTGGCGTCTGTACGTCATGCAGAGTGGTAAAGCCGTCGCTATAAATAAACGATTTCCGTGAATTGACGTCATTTACCGATGGTAAAAACAATATTCGGCACTTGGGATGTCCTCATTTCACGGATTTCGGCATGTGGCAGAATGTTAACGCCGTCCTTATAAATAAACAAGCAATTAAGCCTGTTCCATTCTGGACACAGGACGTGTTAGCGCATTTTCGTATTATGTATCAGTACGTATGCTATCTTTCAGTAAATATTTGTAAATTTTGGAAATGTTTATAAATTCAATTGTGTAATGCATATATTTGTAAAAAAAAAATTATAAAGACGTTTCTTTATATTTGAAAAAGTGGTTTGTGGTTACTGAAATAGGACTCATAATTGAAAACATTCGAAATTATAGTCATTTAATCGTCCGAAAACTTCGTCAATTGTTGCATAGCTCTGATACTTTCAATTAAACTCAGAACACAAGCTTACTATTTCATTTGATGAGTTTCTTAATAAATCTTGGTGAAACTACGTGCTGCAGTATTTCGCACCAAATGAACGGGCTATTGAACGTACAAGGTGTATATATAATATATAAGCCCCTTAGGAGCCCTGAAGCCCGGCCCTCAGAGGTCCTATTGCAAAATGAACTTTTGATGTCCACATGGCAGGCCAAGACCTACAAAATGATATATACATCATGGGTCTAGGACTTATAGTTGCTGAGATATAGCGCTCCTTTATTAATATAGCTTATATAGTAAAAAAACGGTACTAAGGCCCCTTTTACGGCCCTGAGAGGTCAGATCGCGAAATGGAAAAAAGTCATTTCTTGGCAGGCCAAGACCTACAAAATGATATATACATCATGGGTCTAGGACTTATGGTTGTTGAGATCTAGGGTGATGACGGACGGACGGACAGACAGACAAAACGGGGACAATAGAGCATTTTTTTTTCGAAAATGCTCTAAAAATAATACGGCACTTGGAATGCCGTGTTAATAGTTCTTATTAAAGAAGAAAGTAAGACAAAATTTGCGCACAATATATCTGCAGCGGATTAATTACGAAAATGTTAAAATGTTTTTGCTGGATGAGTGCACGATGGCATCGAGCCATTCTTTAGATGCAATTGGTAGATCACTAAGACATGTTGCTCAAACCGGCTATTCACTAAGTTTTTTTGTTATGCACTTTGGAATTCCGTGTTAATAGTTTCATTGATTCTCATATTAAACATTTTATTGAGATAAAACCTTTGCGAATGCAACGGGCAACTACTAATATATATATATATATATATATATAATCGCCTAATGTAGTAGACCGTACGTTTGACCTGGTGGATCCCGGCTAAAAATAGTCTGGAAAATTCCAAAAAACTACAAGCGGGGTAAGAGGTGGACTAAAAAAAAAACAACCAGTGTTAAGTTTGTATGTTGAACATGGTAAAGCAAAATGAAGAACTGTTTGGAAAAGAGTCCTTTAAATTAATATTAATGAATTAAGATTTTTAAATGATATGGAGTAGTGTGCGCAAATTATGTAATATTGGATGTTAAATTCAAAGTTCAATAGTTGGGGGTTGTTTTTGTTCAGCTTCTGTACCCATAATTAGGATTATTTTCTTTGGGATGAACTATATAAAATTTGATGTATTATTAAGTGCCGATTAAATGTTTTTTGCCTACAATAATCTGTTCATGTTCTTTGGGGCCACTTAGAGTACATAGACATGCTATTTTTAGAGCATTTTTGATAAAAAAAATGCTCTATTGTCCCCGTTTTGTCTGTCTGTCATCACCCTAGATCTCAACAACCATAAGTCCTAGACCCATGATGTATATATCATTTTGTAGGTCTTGGCCTGCCATGTGTGCAGCAAAATTTCATTTTGCGATCTGACCTCTGAGGGCTGGACATCAGTTTTTTACCGTTTTTTACTATATAAGCTATATTAATAATTTGTGTCATTTTCATGGCCCCATTCTACACCTTATACGTTCAATAACCCATTCATTTGGTGCGAAATACTGCAGCACGTAGTTTCACCAAGATTGACGTCACACGTGTTCTGCGCAGTAGAGTATTTATTCTTCAGCCACAATAATTTTATTTTCGAAAAACATCCTTTACAATTACACAATTGAATTCATAAACATTTCCAAAATTTACAAATATTTACTGAAAGCTAAAATACGTACTGATGCATAACATAAAAATGCGCTAACACGTCCTGTGTCCAGAATGGAACAGGCTTAATTGCTTGTTTTTTTTAAATAGACTGATTTTTAACGCGCTCAAATATATAAATATATATCACCATCAACTCCAACTGCGTGCCTAATAGCCGGTCCGGGTACCGGGCCTTTGTTTATTAGTATATATATATATATATATAAAGTTAAAACATAAAAAAAAAAAACTAGTATAAAAAAGATCTCTCTCAGCAATCCACCTCTTTCATTGGATTGCGAAATGTCAAGGGAGATAATCATTTATATTTTAAAAGACTAAAATGTTATCAAACGAATCACAAATTATATGCACAAAAATTAAAACAACAACATTTATTATTGAATGTATCGGTTTATTAATTATTTATTCCAACATACATCGAGGTATTTCAACTAAAATTAAAAGCACAAACAATTGCAACTAATTTCATTTATGTGGAACAAAAACAATATTTCGTATTGACTTTATCGTACAGCTAATGATTGTAAACTTAAAATGTGCCACAGGTAATAAAGTGACAACTATACGGCGAAGTGAGAAAGTGGCGTGTGTCCATCAGTCTGTTCATAGAACTACCTGACTCAGGTTCACATCTCCGTTGATATTGAGGTGAGTTATTCTGTGGACCGGAATACGGTAGTGGAAGTCAATGAAATGGCAGTTGTTAACGTAAATCTGCAGATAATAAACATGTAAAGAAAGAGATTTAAATCATTATAGACATTATGCTGATATACTGCGAGCCCACAAAAACTGCGACAATGAACATTAGGACAAAAACAGCAAATGTCTCCCAGTGGTGTAGCTGGCTTATTTCGCGCCCGGGGCACAATACCTTTTTAGCCCCCTCCCCCCATTCGAAAACTAATTAATATTATATGTAAAATATACTATTTTGCGCCCCTTTGTCAATAGCGCCCGGGGCATGATACCCCCCTGCTCCCTCCTCCTCAGTAAGCCACTGATGTCTCTTTCTCTCTCTGTTTTACTTTCTCTCACTCTCTCTCTCTCCCTCTGTCTTTCTCTCTTTTTCTCTCTCTCCCCCTCTCTCTCTCTTTCTCTCTATTCCTCTTAAAATAAAAAAAAAATAAAAACGGACAAACTGACAGTCTGTCATATAGAAATATGATTCGTACTTTAAATTTGTTAGACTTGGCGCATATCTTGATTTCAAACGGACAGTTGATGGAGAATGGGAAACACGGCGAGCAGCTCTCTTCACTCCCCCACTGACCACATATCCTGCTGTTTCTGACCACCGTACAGTGGCTGGATCCGAAGTTAAAACGGACATCAAAGTGAAAGGCGATATCGTCACTGTCCACCTTGGACCCACAAACAAAATTGAAGCTGAATCTGTTATAGAAATGAAATTATGGATTAAAGTTATAAATAATTATCATCCCAAAGTAGCATGGCCCACACCGTGGGTTAGTTTACCGTGAAGATTTGTTAAAACTTTAGTTAGCCTGATATAATAGGGAATATAGTGTGGCTAGTACATCGTCCTTATGCTTTGTATCTATCTATCTATCTATCTATCTATCTATCTATCTATCTATCTATCTATCTATCTATCTATCTATCTATCTATCTATCTATCTATCTATCTATCTATCTATCTATCTATCTATCTATCTATCTATCTATCTATCTATCTATCTATCTATCTATCTATCTATTTCTATATCTATATCTATATCTATATCTATATCTATCTATCTATCTCTCTCTCTCTCTCTGTATATATATATATATATATATATATATATATATATATATATATATATATATGATAGATGAAACAAAGGCTCTACGAAAACAGTCACGTAGTTTATAGGATCTAAAATATAAAAGTCGCATCCTTACAAGGACTTCTCAGATTCTTAATGTCTGCCTATAAGGACGTACATCTAATATAGCCGACTAGCTATAAGCTATGCCAACATTTTTTTTATCAAACTAGAAACTGACTACTTACCTGGTAGCGTTGCATCTTGGGACACCACATATTATAATTGACCTTCCTTTGCAGAGGGTACAGGCTATAGGCACATTATACGGCACTGAGTACGGCACGCACTGGTGTATACAAACAAAAAAAGAGTTATTTAAAACTGTAGTGTCATGAATTCTACCGATTAAACTAGACATAGGTTTACAGTAAAATAATACTCTGCGTAGCTTTACAATACAGGTACTGTAAAGATACACTGTATGTCGACTGTAACGCTTCACAGTAAAATCTATCTATCTATCAATCTATCTACCCTAGTATATACACCATAATTTAAGACACCAATTTAATTTTCTTTCTCATAGTTTGTTAATAAATTTCTGCGTAATTAATACCGGTTATTTTTTAAATGTAATAATTCATAATTTGAAGAATCATGTATTAGGACTTATCACAAAATTTTTGTAGCGGGGAAGTGCTGAAAACAGTTATATTTCCCTTCTCCCTATCGGAGGAAATTATATACTAGCTGTACCCTGCAAAACCTTTGCATAAAGCTATATCTACTTAGGCTTGATCGGTAGGCTAAGTTATTTTTTGGTTTCTGGCAGATCCGATTTTTTCATGATTGTATTTTATACTGGAATACTGTTGTATTAATTCTTTACTTTCGATTTAACGCAGAACCAAAATCGCTATTATTTATATGTATATTATATATAAAATTACAAATTATATGACATGTTGATGTTCCTCGATCTCATCCCCGCAACCTCTGGCACAACCTTGTGCTTTGTGTTCCTTGTAGTAAAAGTAACAGCTGCATTCTATATCTCCTCAGGCCTATGTTCATCGCCATGTAAGTTAAGACGGCACACTATACACGCAATGTTTACAATGGGAAAAGCACGTACTAAGGCTGATTAAGTTAAACTGTTTGATACGCGCGCAACTACTTGACCTCACGGTGGTCTAAGCATTAGTTGTTTGTCGATCAGACTTTCCAAGAAACTCAATTGAACACTGACTCACTTGAACACTGTTGGTCAGTGCCGTAGCGAGCTTAACTCGCGGCAGAGGCTCAATACCTTTTTAATACCTTTTTAGCGCACCCCCCCTATTCGAAAACCATATAATATAATATGTAAAATATACCATTGGTGGCCCTTTGTGAGTAGCGCCCGGTGCATGGTGCACCGACAGAAGGGATAACAAAGAAATTTACCAAATTCTGCAATAGAAAAGAACATGTGGCCTTTATTGCCATGAACAGAATACGATATCAACCGCAAACACCGCACGTTATGAAAACTACCTGCAATGGAGACACACGGGTTAGACAATTTTGCATTTAAGGATAATGTGAATTTATTATTTTTTTTCATAATGTATCTTAGTTTACTAATTTTACGCGTTTATCTGAGTCACAGCCCTTTTACTTTCTCAAGGTAAAGTTACTCTAAAACATGATAATTTGCAAAACAGTCTTATTGCTTCAAAAATATGTAGTAAATGTTGGAAACTTACCGAAATATGGCTCATTATGTGACAGTGAATGTATGAACAGAATATCTAGTTGAGTACCTCAGGTAGTGGTCGCTGTGTCAAGACATCCCTTGGTGGGGACATTATTTATACCGCACAACAACTTGACCTCTGATAAGTAGTTGTGAAGTGTCAAACAGCGTACGCCCAAGTTTTAATAGACACATGATTGTTTTAGGACGAGTACGAACTGTACCATGACTTATAGTGAAAACAAAACTAAGAAACAGACAATACAGACAATAGTGGATTACTTTACATTTACGTCAATTAAGTGTTAGTCACTTGTACATTCTGAAGTCGTCAGTCACCTACCAGTGACTCAAAAGGTGGATGTGACTGTTGCACACTGTCGGTTGTCACAAAATTATCTTCATATGACATGACAATATGTGGTCGTCATTGAGCGGTGTATGTAAACATACGTATAATGTATCGATCCAAAGATTTTTCTGCAGACCCGTCAATCAAACAGTTAATCAACCAATCAATCCATCTGTCCAACAGTCCGTCTGTTTTTTTTTTGTGATACTGATACATATTTTTTCTTGTAATTGTTTTATTCTTATGTCATATTTTTTATAGGGATTAAAAACTTAGTTTTTTTCTCTATAGTGTTACACATTACACAGACTTATCGTTACGTGGCCTTACGCCATAATTAACCGTAGATTACATAATGACACCTTAAGACCTAACTATAATATATCATATGACATTATTATCAAATTTTGCTTCGTTTATTGATTTTTAATTCGTTTAACATTGCATAATTGAATGTGACTAGTCAACATCAGCATGCTGAAATGTAAGGTAGTCTAAAAATATACCGAACATCGTGTTGACGGAAAACTGTTTGTTAGTCAAGTAAAACCAGAAAAATAATGAGAAACACATTTATTGACAATAATAACAATTTTGTTGACATGTAAGGAGCCAACATTGTAGAGGGCAGAAGGAAGGCGAAAGTCAAGCTGGAGAAAAAACAAGCGAAAGCCAAGTGAAAGGGTTCAGAGTTATCCATAGGCGGAGATCAAGACACTTGAAAGCCAAGTGGATGGGACAAAGTTGTCAAGGTTGAGATAAAGAAAAAATGCCCTAAGCCATGTCCACTGTATGCAAAACAGTTGAGTGATTGACAGACGTTGAGAGGACGAAGAATGATTCAAGATCAGGTGTGATCCACAAGTTAGCTGATGGTCATCTAAAGACGAGATGTGGTCCACAGGTAAGTTGATTATCAACGGATGACTAGATTTTAGTACTTTTCTATAGTGCACTGATCTATCTATCTATCTATCTATCTATCTATCTATCTATCTATCTATCTATCTATCTATCTATCTATCTATCTATCTATCTATCTATCTATCTATCTATCTATCTATCTATCTATCTATCTATCTATCTATCTATCTATCTATAATCTTCCTCTCTCTCACCACCCTCTCTCTCTCTCACTCTCTCTCTCTCTCTTTCTCTCTCTCTTCCTCTCTCTCTCTCTCTCTCTCTCTCTCTCTCTCTCTCTCTCGCTATATAAATATAGATGAACTGTTCAAGTTTTAATCTACGGAGTGACCCGGAGAGTAAGTGCCGAGGAGTTGATTGAATTAAGTAAGTCTACTACTGCACACTTAGGACACCATTATGAAATGGAACCCGAGAAAAAATATGTTTACATCTAAAGACTTGAAATGATGTACAACAGACAAAAATAATAAACTTGCTGCAAGGAAAAAAATGTGAACATTGTTTGTTCCATTTGTACATAATCTTTTTTGCTGCACAACGTTAAAAAACCGAGTTTATTTATGACCTTACACTAGTAATAGGAAAACATTGGTCATGCGGTTTTCAAAGTGTGAGAGTCGTGACCCACAAGGGTCGTAAGGTCATATGGTCGTGCGGTAAAGCGCTGGACTGTGGACCTTGTAACCTTGGTTCGATCTTCGATGAAGACCAAAGGATATTTCAGGTTATGGTTGAAGTTTTTATATGTCTCCCATGGTACCTCCTTGGTCACTGCATTATCAACAATTGTTGGGGTTGAAAGAATGACACTGCAAAAACCATCCCATACGTGGTGCATAGGAGTTAAGAGATTTCATCTCATCATCACAGGGACTTCACACACACACACACCCAACCACTTTGGAATCGCAGATGTATTTCAGGTTATAATCGACAGTATTGCAATATTTAATTTAAAAAAAAATTGAGAATAAATGCATAATTTTAAAGTTCTCCAGTTTTTTAAAAAATATGTAACTTTTTAAAATCTAATATGAGAAATGAGATGTTTAATTATATATTTACAATTTTTGACGCTTTTATTATCTTTGTTGACGGTAGATTTCTCTCCGCTGGTCTGTCGCAATAAGACACCACTATTTTGGTCAAATTTTGTAGCAAAGCTTATAATTCAGAGAAACACTACATTAGTCTATTATTTTTGTAATCGTTCAAAAGTACCGCCCAATTTATAGTAAAAATTACTTGATACAATAAATTTTAGTCATTCAACATCAAGTTGGGATTATTTCTTTATTAGCCGCTATAAATCTAATTATAGTTTGGACAATGTTAATAATGGCGTGTTTCGATTGGTTAGCTCACAAGACAACATTGTTTAAGCTCACATCTCCATTGATGATTAGGTAAGTGACCTTGTCGACTGGAATGCGGTATTTGAAGTCAGTGAAATGGCAGTTGTTGACAAAGACCTACATTAAAAACAAAACAACAACGAATGATTAAAGAAATGGAAAACTTTATAGTAAATGGAAAGCTAGTTTAAGATCTTTGGGGGCTTTAAGTCAGAGACTTCCGTATTTTGGGACTAGGGCCCAAGGCAAAATTACCTGTTGGGCTTCACTTAACACCTGAGTGCACGCGCTGGTATGAACTTATAATGACCTCACAGAACAAAAAAATCAAAGAATAGTAACAGATAATTTCTATTTCTTTCCAGAGGCGGACTAAAACCTTTTGAGGTCCAATTAATAGAATGCATTAAGGGGCGTACTATTAAAAGAATAGGTAAGGGGGCCTTATAAACAGAATTAAGTAAGTGGGCCCTATTAGTAGAGTAACGTAGGGGGGCCTAGTTGCAGAATTATGTTACCAGAATTAAGTAGGGAACCCTATAATTGTATATAATTCGGTAGTGGGCACTATTAGCAGAATAAGGTAGTGGTTACTATTAGCAGAATAAGGTAGTGGGAACTATTAGCAGAATAAGGTAGTGGGCACTATTAGCAGAATAAGGTAGTGGGCACTATTAGCAGAATAAGGTAGTGGGCACTATTAAATAGAAGGGGTCCTATTACTAGATTAATATAAGGGGGCATTTTAAGCAGAATAATGAAAGGGGGGGCCCCGAAAATAGAGAGATTATGCTTTTTTGGGTCCTTCATGCGTATGGGCCCCAGGGCATGCTGCTGGTTGGGTCCGACGTTTAATCCGCTTCTGTTTTATTTCTCGGAGTGTACTCCTTTCTATCTATGAGTATGTGGCTATCTAAATGTGAGTTTATATGTGAATATATTCATTTAGTATGGATCCAACTGTGTGTATGTGGCTATCTGAATGTGAGTTTATATGTGGATATATTCATTTAGTACGGATCCAACTGTGTGTATGTGGCTATCTAAATGTGAGTTTATATGTGGATATATTCATTTAGTACGGATCCAACTGTGTGTATGTGGCTATCTAAATGTGAGTTTATATGTGAATATATTCATTTAGTACGGATCCAACTGTGTGTATGTGGCTATCTAAATGTGAGTTTATATGTGAATATATTCATTTAGTACGGATCCAACTGTGTGTATGTGGCTATCTAAATGTGAGTTTATATGTGAATATATCCATTTAGTACGGATCCAACTGTGTGTATGTGGCTATCTAAATGTGAGTTAATATGTGGATATATTCATTTAGTACGGATCCAACTGTGTGTATGTGACTAACCAAATGTGAGTTTATATGTGGATATATTCATTTAGTACGGATCTAACTGTGTGTATGTGACTAACTAAATGTGAGTTTATATGTGAATATATTCATTTAGTAGAGAACAGCACCCATTAATTAAATTGAAAATTTAGATTATTTAAGGGGTTTGACCCCCCACTGACATACAGACCAATAATTCTTACTTTAAATTTATTAGACTTGACGCATATCATGATCTCATACGGCGAGTCGATGGTGAACGGGAAATAGGACGCGCTCGATTCTTCTTTCCCCCACTTGCCACGGATCTTGCTGTTTCTGACCACAATTCCTCTGCTGGAGCTCATATTGAAACGGACATCAAAATGAAAGGCGACGTCATCGATTTCCGTCATGGGTCCACACACCAGGTTAACGGTGAATCTGGTCGAAAATAAAGTCAGTTGAATAGAAATACAGTCGATTCCGTTTAATTGGGACAGCCGCTTATTTGGGACAAATAAAGAAACCAAATGAAGAAGCCAATAGTAAATGTGTATGTTTAATTGGGACAGCCGCTTAATTGGGACAAAAAGCCTCGGTCCGATGTGTCCCAATTAAGCGGAATCGACTGTATATGCAAATTGTTGTTTTGCTAGGGGTGCACAAGTATTGCGAACACAAAGAGGGTACACTGATGTCGAAAGTGTGGGGAACACCGTAGTAGGGTATTCACTAACACAAACAAACATCATGCCATTGTTCCTGTGAGGTATTCATGTACTGTATTATGTTACATGCTATTCGCATTGTCAGATTATTACTATTATGGGCTACTTGCTATTGTTCTGATGAGGTATACAGTGGTACAGGTATTCTGTTACATGCTATTTGTATGGTTGGTTTATTACTGTTATGGGCTACTTACCATTGGCCTACTGAGGTATACAGAGGTATAGGCTACACGATACTGTTGTAGTGAATTATGTATTACCATCAATTACATTATGTGTTACCATCAATTACATAATGTGTCACAATCAATTACATTTCATTTGCTCGACTGAGTTACTGGAAATATTGAGGAAACAAATTTACTTTTTAAACAACTTTTCATTTTATTCATGAAATAGTCCATGCACCTTGTTTCACTGACCTATGTAACTTCAGACCACAGTACACACTAGACACCAATACTACATAATTATGGTTTAAATATTTATATCAGATTATCATGTGCTGAATCTAGTAATAATAAAAGTTTTATATATATAAACCAAGTTAGAGTTTTTTTAATTAAACAAAAGAAAAAATAAACAAGTTTAAATTGCATCAAAAATCAACTTGTAACAGTTCTTTAGTCAACCTATGACCTCTAAAACATCAATAATATACAGATATTGATTTTTATACTCTATCTCGCCCTGATGGCTGCAATGACGGCAGCGCTATATATAGCATACGTCACAGCATTCTATCCAAAATTAAACCATTATAAGTCATGTCGTCGTTCAGGTTCTCCATAAGAATAGGATAACTACAATGCGTCATACTTGCATTATCTGGAAGGTTGGCGTTAAGGTATGGTTCATTTTGGGGCAACAAACAATGAATTGTTTTCACAAAAAAAATAAATAAATAAATTTAATATTAAAAAAAAAATAGATGTTCGACATTGTTTCATATTTGGAGTTCTGCGTTGGCTAGTGTTATTCTGTTTCAATAAAAGGGTCGTAAATCTTCAATTATATAAGTGTTACATTTGTTGGTGCAAAGTCGTCCCACAAGTCCACCCGGCTTTAAATGGGTACCTGACTTCAGTTGGGGAAGTAAAGGCGGCTGGGCGTTGTGCTAACCACACAATCCCTTCATATGCCGAGGTTATGGAAACATGAATTCTAAGCTTCATCTGCCCCATTTGACCCGTTAGGGCCAAGAAGGGAAACTTTACTTTTTATTTTTACGTTTGTTTTAGGTTCCAAGCAATGGTATGATATTCTATGACATTATGCAATTATAGATTGTTTGTCGTTTAGTTGTATGCGTTTGACTAGTGTTATTCTTTATCAATAGAAGGGACGTAAATCTTCACTTATTAAATTGTTACGTTTGTTTTAGGTTCCAAGCAATGGTATGATATTCTATGACATTATGCAATTATAGATTGTTTGTCTTTTAGTTGTATGCGTTTGACTAGTGCTATTGTTTCACTATAAGGGGACATACATCTTTATTAATGAAACTGATTCTTTTTTAGATCAAAAGCAGTGTTAAAAACATTCAGTGACATTACAAGCAAATGTTAAAATATTTTGTGACATTACAAGCAGTGATAGTACATTCTGTGAGGTCAACTAAGTTGTAGTGGTAAACACACAATGACCACATACCTGGCAGAGTTTAACTTTGAGACGCCATTGATTACAATCGATCGTCCCTTGTACAAAGTGGACGGCAGGGGGGCAGTGTATGGAATGCTGAGTCGCTGACACTTGAATGGAAAATACATCGATTAATACATCATGATGTTTCAGTGCTTTAATACTGTGTTCTCTCTGTCAAATGGTATTTATTTCACGCAGTGGCTACTCGACCAGCAAACTGGAATAATTATTATTTTTTTCCGCCGACCAGCAGTAGATGTGCGCATGCGCGACCAGACGTAAATTCGCGAATAAATTATTTTCAAAATGGAACGTGCTTGCCCTTCTTTTTTTGGGTACCTGGTTCGATCTCCGGTGAGGACCAAGAAAAATTGTTCAGGTCTGGGCCCAAGTTCCCGATATATCTCCCGTGATGCCTCCATGGCTATTGCACTATCGGCTATGGTGGGGATGAAAGAAGGGCACCATAAAAACCGTCCCATTAGTGGTTTATAGGATCTAAGAGATTTCATCTCATCCTTACAGGGACTTCAGACACATACCTTTTTTTTTAATGCGATACTAGGTCACGAGGTCTGGTGATGAATCACGCAGTAAACTTGCGACCGTCTTCGAACTCTGGGGTTGTTCTGAACGAGAAATATTTGTCGCTGCGTTCCCCATCACAACTTTTCCTAGTAACCCTTGCGGTACACGCGTACCAACGATTGAGAATCACGGATTTTTACAAGGATAACATGTCATGTTTTCTAGACCATTTAAAGTGTAAACTTTACATGTAAGTGTACAACATAGAATGTAATTATATCATACTAATGTCACATCAATATTAAAAAAAAATCCCCGAGTAATAAATTTTTATAAGCCACCCTTGTGTTATTATGTTTTTTTTGCTAATAGTTCATCCCCTAATTGTTGATACACAACATCACAATAACGCAAATCTGGGGTGCTTTCGGAAATATACACTTAAACTGACGTTTAGCATTCTGTATAATTTATATTCTGTGGTGTACAGTTTGAGGCACGTAGTGTAGTTATCATAACCCAAGCCGTTTTATTTGGTAGAGGGCAACAGTCGCTCATGAATGAACTCACCCCACGAAATATGTTTAAAACGCTTTACTCGTACACCTTCGTCTGGTTACGTCACTTGCTTTCATCACCTTTGAGTCTTATCTGGTAAGGTATCGATTAATGCTTGCTGGATTCAGCACCTGAAATAAGAAAATGTTGTTTTTATTAAGTCAACTATTTTAAATGATGTTTAATTTGGAGTACTCGATTTTTATGTTGCAATCAAACATCAAAAATTTTAAAAAAAAAGATAAAATAGTCTGTTTGGATAACATTTTTAATAACATTGTGCTAGCGGAACGTAATTATTGTAGTAACTCTTTTACTCTTGTGTATAAACTAAAACAACACAGGCGTGGGTTCTCAAAAAAAGTATTTACTATTCATGAGACAGGATAACAACAACAACATCATGGCCATTCTCTTGCCGGCTTGAACGTCACTATCTCTGTGTCTCTCTCCTACGTCATCGCGTTCAACTCCTAGACTGCACGAAAAAGCGGTTAAACACCAAGAGAGAGTCAAAACATTATTGTTCAAAGATTTTTGTCTCGCATAATATTAGGGCTAGGGCGGGACTGGCGAATTGCAATGGCCTAATTTAACGGATGCTTTCGAGTGCAACTTTTTTTGAACGACATCTATTTTATATGAATATAATTGTAAATTTCGGGGGCAAATAGGAGGCCGCAGCCCGGGGTACAAGTTATTGAAGGCAATCGGTACAAATCGGCCTAAGGCTAGTCCTGCAGAATGTAGGTCATTCTTTTCCTTGAATATTTCATCTAAAAATTTTTTTACAAAAAACTAAAAAAGAATATATTATTAGTTTTATAAACTTACATGATCAAGGACTCATTCCTCTGTAATGAGTCGGTGTGCCCTGTCCTTATAGAGTAACAGAGGTAGTCGTTTCTGGGGATTATTTGTGTAGATTATTTGATTTTTATACCCGACATACACACGGTGACGAATTCCACAGTCCCTCTTTGACAATAGCACCTCCATTTGCCGACAACAATCACAGTCCCACCTGGGCAATAAAAATCCACCCCCCCCCGGTCTGTTAACAGACAACAATGAAGTTTATTGTTATTTATTTCGTCATTAATTCTTGACACCCGGTAAGGCACTCGTGCACTTGGTTGTCAGCTGTCACTGATTCTAAAGTTGCCGCGGACGCACCCATACAGAGTAGGAGAATACTTACAAAAGGTAACGACTTGATGATGTTTTATCTTAATGCTAGCTGTGTACCCGTGGAACACAGGGCTGTCACAGGCGTAGCACTTCAATTGCCTAGACACTGATAAAAAAAATGGCAGCATCTTGTATATCAAATGCTAGCTGTGTACCCTGCGTTGTGCAGAAATCTATCTTTGTCACACGAACTTCAAATCTATTTTGTCCCATGACCCTTAAAGTCTATTTTGTCCCATGGCCCTTCAAATCTATTTTGTCCCATGGCCCTTCAAATCTATTTTGTCCCATGACCCTTCAAATCTATTTTGTCACATGTACCTTCAAATCTATTTTGTCCCATGACCCTTCAAATCTATTTTGTCATAAGACTCTTCAAGTCTATTTTGTCCCACGAATGTTTATTAACCAACCTAACATTTATATCATCCTTGTCCAAGTACGTTGTATCAACGGGCGACTTAATAAGGTTGATGACACGGATGCATAAGAACAATTTGGTTCCCTTAAAATAACGAGACAGTTAAAATGAATATAAAAGAGAACAATCGGCTATTTGAGGGTGCCCAAATGGAGTGGGGCTCAGAGCGCGAGCCCCCAGAGACACTTTTAAACCTTTATAAATCAATCAGAGATCAGCAGCATAGGAAGGGCACTGCTGGGTGTACGGCCACATAGGGCCCCCCGAACTAGGAATGGGGCGCCTAAAGAGCGCAAACAATGTAACTTGCACAGGGTGTCACAATAGCTATCCACGGCTCTGCCTGAGATAAAAACCTGTCGTACACAATGCGGAGAAGTAACTGGTTTGTTTGGTTGTTTACATCTACTGTGTTGTTCACGGATGGTTGAAACACAAAGGTAGGACAGAGGTAAATTTTTATTTTATATTTAGACTGACTATTGTATGTTCACTGATGTAAATAAAATTGTATTTTACAATTATAATGCATTTTAGACTGTCTTAAATCTTGATAAATGATACATGTATGTTTGTTTTTATTATTATTATTAAATCGGCTGTGAGAAAATGTCGCTTTTGTAATCATGCGCAGTTAAGCGTATGAAGAATTCCTAAATAAAATTATTTCGAGACAACTTGACATGAAACCCGGAAATAGGACTAAACTTGTATAAGTATTATTTCAACTTATCTTTTGAAAGAGAATAGTACCTTACAAAATATGTATTCCTCTAAATTAAATTTTAAAAAAATGTCATGCATGCACTTCTTGTTTACAATAAAGGCTTGATAACAATATCTTTGACACAACTTTGAAATGTGTGTGTAGCAAACTTAAAATTTGTCAGCGTCGTTCTCGAAATATTTCAATTTGTACGCTATGTGTAGACCAGGGCCGCTATGTGTAGACCAGGGCCGCTATGTGTAGACCAGGGCCGCTATGTGTAGACCAGGGCCGCCATGTGTAGACCAGGGCCGCTATGTGTAGACCAGGGCCGCTATGTGTAGACCAGGGCCGCTATGTGTAGACCAGGGCCGCTATGTATAGACCAGGGCCCGGACTTACGAATAGAGGGATGCTTACGAGGTCCCCTTTTCTAGCCTCTGACGAGAGCCGTGACTGATAATGAAATGCTAAATGTATATTTCGGGGCCCCTTTCCAGGCGCGGGGGCACAATTAGGACAATTAGGACCGATCGGTCAAATCGGCTTAAGATCGGCCATGTAATAGAGCATTTTGTCTTTTCCTTTTTCACAATGCAAAACTTTATATCTTTTTTTTTATTGCTCCGGGCCTCTGCATGAACTCTTCATTATTGTGCTCGGCCAATGGGCGCCCAATCTGAGCTACCCAACTCTTCCACGCCAGGCTGCACAGCTTCATTTAGTTGTCCACAAGACCTCCGTCGAGAGCAATCCTATTTTTTTTTTTATCGTCTGTTCTATTTCTACTTCTTTTGTTAAGAGGAGATAAATGCAAAAATTATATATGATAAAAAAAACAACTTTGATTTAAAACATTTGTCTCCCTTTTATAAAGTGTTTAAAGTGACATAACCTACCTCCTCACACCCCACTCCCCACATAACCTACCTCCTCACATCCCACTCCCCACATAACCTACCTCCTCACAACCCCCCCCCCACATAACCTACCTCCTCACACCCCCCCACATAACCTACCTCCTCACACCCCACTCCCCACATAACCTACCTCCTCACAACCCCCCCCCCACATAACCTACCTCCTCACACCCCACTCCCCACATAACCTACCTCCTCACACCCCCTCCACATAACCTACCTCCTCACACCCCCCCACATAAACCTACCTCCTCACACCCCCCCCCACATAACCTACCTCCTCACACCCCCCCCCCACATAACC
This sequence comes from Bulinus truncatus, assembly GCA_021962125.1. Lineage (NCBI taxonomy): Eukaryota > Metazoa > Mollusca > Gastropoda > Planorbidae > Bulinus > Bulinus truncatus. The sequence continues at coordinate 17,733 of JAGDYQ010000172.1, read as the reverse complement.
TACCTCCTCACACCCCCCCCACATAACCTACCTCCTCACACCCCCACATAACCTACCTCCTCACACCCCCACACATACCTACCTCCTCCACCCCCCACCCTGCCTCCCCACCCCCCCCCATAACCTACCTCCTCACACCCCCCCCCCACATAACCTACCTCCTCACACCCCCCCCACATAACCTACCTCCTCACACCCCCCCACATAACCTACCTCCTCACACCCCCCCACATAACCTACCTCCTCACAACCCCCCCCACATAACCTACCTCCTCACAACCCCCCCCCACATAACCTACCTCCTCACACCCCCCCCCACATAACCTACCTCCTCACACCCCCCCCCCACATAACCTACCTCCTCACACCCCCCCACAACCCCCACATACCTACCACCCCCACACCCCTACCTCCTCCTCACACCCCCCACATAACCTACCTCCTCACACCCCCACATAACCTACCTCCTCACACCCCCCCCCCCCCTCCTCACATAACCTACCTCCTCCTACACCCCCCCCCTACATAACCTACCTAACCTACCTCCTCCTCACACCCCCCCCACATAACCTACCTCCTCACACCCCCCACATAACCTCCTCCTCACCCCCCACATAACCTACCTCCTCACACCCCCCACATAACCTACCTCCTCACACCCCCCCCACATAACCTACCTCCTCACACCCCCCACATAACCTACCTCCTCACACCCCCCCACATAACCTACCTCCTCACACCCCCCACATAACCTACCTCCTCACACCCCCCCCACATAACCTACCTCCTCACACCCCCCCACATAACCTACCTCCTCACACCCCCCACATAACCTACCTCCTCACATACCCCCCACATAACCTACCTCCTCACACCCCCCACATAACCTACCTCCTCACACCCCCACATAACCTACCTCCTCACACCCCCCCACATAACCTACCTCCTCACACCCCCCACATAACCTACCTCCTCACACCCCCCCCCCACATAACCTACCTCCTCACCCCCCCCCACATAACCTACCTCCTCACACCCCACTCCCACATAACCTACCTCCTCACACCCCCCACATAACCTACCTCCTCACACCCCCACATAACCTACCTCCTCACACCCCCCACATAACCTACCTCCTCACAACCCCCACATAACCTACCTCCTCACACCCCCCACATAACCTACCTCCTCACACCCCCCCACATAACCTACCTCCTCCTCACACCCCCCCCACATAACCTACCTCCTCACACCCCCCCACATAACCTACCTCCTCACACCCCCCCACATAACCTACCTCCTCACACCCCCCCACATAACCTACCTCCTCACACCCCCCCACATAACCTACCTCCTCACACCCCCCCACATAACCTACCTCCTCACACCCCCCCCACATAACCTACCTCCTCACACCCCCCACATAACCTACCTCCTCACACCCCACTCCCCACATAACCTACCTCCTCACACCCCCCACATAACCTACCTCCTCACACCCCCCCACATAACCTACCTCCTCACAACCCCCCACATAACCTACCTCCTCACAACCCCCCACATAACCTACCTCCTCACACCCCCCACATAACCTACCTCCTCACACCCCCCACATAACCTACCTCCTCACACCCCCCACATAACCTACCTCCTCACACCCCCACACCCCACATAACCTACCTCCTCACACCCCCCACATAACCTACCTCCTCACACCCCCACATAACCTACCTCCTCACACCCCCACATAACCTACCTCCTCACAACCCCCACATAACCTACCTCCTCACAACCCCCCCACATAACCTACCTCCTCACACCCCCCACATAACCTACCTCCTCACACCCCCCACATAACCTACCTCCTCACACCCCCACATAACCTACCTCCTCACACCCCCACATAACCTACCTCCTCACACCCCCCCACATAACCTACCTCCTCACACCCCCCACATAACCTACCTCCTCACACCCCCCCACATAACCTACCTCCTCACACCCCCCCACATAACCTACCTCCTCACCTCCTCACAACCCCCCACACATAACCTACCTCCTCACACCCCACTCCCCACATAACCTACCTCCTCACACCCCACTCCCCACATAACCTACCTCCTCACACCCCACTCCCCACATAACCTACCTCCTCACACCCCACTCCCCACATAACCTACCTCCTCACACCCCCACTCCCCACATAACCTACCTCCTCACACCCCCACTCCCCACATAACCTACCTCCTCACACCCCACTCCCCACATAACCTACCTCCTCACACCCCACTCCCCACATAACCTACCTCCTCACACCCCACTCCCCACATAACCTACCTCCTCACACCCCACTCCCCACATAACCTACCTCCTCACAACCCCCCCCCCCCACCACCTCCACTCCCCCCACCCACTCCATCGCTTAGTATCAATGATTTCAAGATTCAGATAACTTACTTTATTAATTGAATGCGCAATTTTACCAAAACAATCTATTCTTTTTTAAACGTCTTTGAGAACATTTCTTTTAAGATCGGGTTAAAGGTTAAAGTTTGGAGTGTCATTCGTAGCCCCGACCTCCTTTACGTGTGTAGGAGCCTTGGTATTTGTGAGAACCTTGCTGACCCTCTTTCTCTCTACAATTATATATCTATTTTTTTACAGTAAAGGTAAACAATCAGGTCCACAGGTTCTCAAAGAGATGTTGGTGGACTCTGTAAACTTATCCATAAAAACCATAATGCTTGTAATTAGGTTACATTGATGTATTGAGAATCTTCAGAAAAAAACTCTTACACTTTGAATACATTTTTCATGAAATCTAGAAAATTCAACTGCACACAAAAAATATATTTTTAGTATTATCAAACTTTGATAAAAACAAATAATGAACATTTAAAATTCATACTCTGTATATATGTAAAATCTAAATTAAATGCAAAATACAATCTTGTCTTTACACAATTTTGTTGAAAGAATTTACTTTTAATACACACTTCAATGGATATAATACATAGCTGCCTACCAAGTATATATTAAGACTAATAAAGTCTCATGAATGAAAATAACAATCTTTTAATTTATTGAATGCAGGAATGCTTCAATCAATGTAGACAACTAATAACATTCGAAATAATTTAATAAAGGCTAAAACCTAATAACATGTGAAATACTTCATTAAATGCAGACACCTAATAATAACATGTGAAATACTTCAATAAAGGCTGAAACATAATAACATGTGAAATACTTCATTAAATGCAGACACCTAATAATAACATGTGAAATACTTCATTAAATGCAGACGCCTAATAATAACATGTGAAATACTTCACTAAATGCAGACAGCACATAATAATATGTGAAATACTTCATTAAATGCAGACACCTAATAATAACACGTGACCTACATTTCTTTCTTTACAGTTTTTTTTTGCTTTTAAAAAGAAAAACAACCTTTAAAAATTGGGATGTCACAGGTGTCTTACCTAGATGTTACACCTAATCTGTGCTGTATACCGGTCGCACAATATACTCAGACAGGCCGCATGCGGCCCGCGGGCCGTAGTTTGCCCACCGCTGCACTAATCTATATGGTTTAACCAATGTATATTACCTCACACTCCAGGGAAACTTGCAAGTTATGTGTTGAATCATGGCCTTTATTTTACTACGTCTTACTTATGGCTTATCTTTTTAATGGACGATACACTATAAATATCCACATTTTTTAATTAATAAACACGTGACTAGAATACAGCTAGAATAAAGAGAGTAAAATCAGGGTAAGGCTAGAGAGACCTTCTTGTGTGCTCAGCAGTTTCTAGGCATCAACTTTCGACAACATCACATCGCCTTGGATACTCAGGTGACTGACTTTAGAAAACTCAATGGGATACACGAAGTCTATGAAGTGAATGTCGTTCATGGAGACCTAGATAAAGACAACCAATAGAAAAAAAAAACTATAGTTTTAAAATGAACAATCAAAGAGATAACCTTTGCACTGGCATTTTACATGCACACATACATACACACGCATAAAAAAAAACACATATTCACACAGGATTTACACAATATACACATACTAAACACACCACACACGTAGAGCTACATATACGCACAATTAAATAAAGCCACACAGATACACAATACACACACACACACACATGCAATAAATACTCTGTAATTGGAATTACAAAAAAAAATACACACTGAATAACAAACATACAGAAATAAACACTTATACAATCATAAACATAAAAACACACTTAAACACATACACACGTAAACAAACACATACACACTTATCCACACATGAACACATACGCACATTTGAACACATTCACACTTAACACATACACACACACAAACACATACAAAACCCATACACTAAAATCAAAAACACTCGCACACATGAAAAGCTATGGGCCTACAGATGACATCATATGGGCCTACAGATGACATGGTACAGACCTACAGATGACATCATACAGAAATACAGATGACATCATACAGACGTACAGACGACATCATACAGACCTACAGATGACATCCTACAGACCTACAGATGACATCATACAGACCTACAGACATCATACAGACCTACAGATGACATCATACAGACCTACTGATGATATCATACAGACCTACAGATGACACCATACAGACCTACAGATATCATCCTACAGACCAACAGATGAAATCATACAGACCTACAGACGACAACATAAGACCTACAGATGACATCATACAGACGTACAGACGACATCATACAGACCTACAGACGACATCATACAGACCTACAGATGACATCATACAGACCTACTTAATTGATTACATTTATAGTAATCTTTTTTTAAATCATTATATTTTACAGCGCATTTTATTTTTTAAAGGATGTCATTTAAAAATGTCTTCGTTCACGAAACATTTCAATTTATTTCAATTCATTTTAACAAAATGATAATTTGCGCCATCTATGTTATGACTGTATAGTCAAGTAACCGGTAGATAAAAGGATGAACTGAATAAAATGTAACAATTTTCAGATCTTACTTTACATTTCATGGACTTTAGGAATATTTTGATATCGAAAGGACTGTCCACATCAAAAGGAAACCCCTTGGCAGTAATTTCGTTCTTTCCCCACTGACCGCCGGCCCTGCTGTTTATGATGACCCTTTGACGATACGAGCCATATTTAAACCGGACGTCAAAATGGAATACAACGTCATCCTTGTCGAAGTCGGGGCCACACATAAAGTTGACGTTGAACCTAAGAAATAAATAAATGAAACAAATATAAATTATGTATAAATACGTTGGCTCTATTTTTAAACATTGTTATTAATATCTCTCAATTTGGGGTTAAGCAAAACATACGTGCTCACGCCATTGATAAAAAATTGATGAATTATTCGGGAATTCCCTGAGAATAAGCATACTATATTGAACGGAGAATTTTCTATAGCGAGACAGTTTATTTTAAGAACTTGAATTCCCGTTTCCGAATACAGGGTCGGATGCAACGGCGGGCGCATCCTGTCTCCGGGTTCAAAAAGGGCGCCACTGAACATCACATTTACAGTTGTATATATATATTGCGCATGTCTCACTTTTTTTTTTTTACAAAGGGGCTAACATCTAATGTTCCACAGTATTCTAGACTGTAACCCATCTGTGCTCGTCTATATGGGGCAAAAAGGTGACATGGATGATATGTTGGACTCAATAGAAACAGGATTGAGTCGCTTTACTGTAGCTTTGTTTTCATTTAAAGTTTCTCTCTATTCATGTTTCATTCTCTCTTGATATAGTCACTCCATATCACACACACACACACACACACACACACACACACATCGATACTATTGATGAGGAATGTTTCTTAATTTCTTTTTAAATTAGCACATGGCAGGATGAATCAAAGATTTAGGGATGGCTTTATTATGAAAACATTGAAAGCAAATAGTAAAATTTAATAAAAAACAACTGAACAAACCGCATCTCACCTGGATGCACCAGAACATGCCTGTCCACAGATATGGATTGTCCTGCCTGTGTATAACAAACTGGATATAGTTGACGTATAAGGTACTGTTAGCGGCATATACTGGTGAGGAAAAAAACAAAAGATTCAAAGCAGGTGTAAGGGGGCCCAGGGTGGGGGCCCAATATGTTAGCAGCATAAGGTTATATTTGTTGACAAAAAATAGTTGTACACCACAGATGGCTAATTTGAAAAAAAAAAAGCGTTCGAAAAAACAATGTAATTATGGATATCTTGATAGTTGAATGTATTCAATATAGGGCCAATTTGACGGATAGGTCAGTTAGGTAGCCAAGAATGTATTTAACATATTGTCAATTTGACGGATAGGTCAGTTAGGTAGCCAAAAATGTATTCAACATATTGTCAGTTTGACGGATAGGTCAGTTAGGTAGCCAAGAATGTATTCAAATAATTGTCAATTTGACGGATAGGTCAGTTAAGTAGCCAAGAATGTATTCAACATATTGTCAATTTGATGGATAGGTCAGTTAAGTAGCCAAGAATGCATTCAACATATTGTCAATTTGATGGATAGGTCAGTTAGGTAGCCAAAGAGTGTCACTCTCTGCTAGAGGTTCTCCTTACAGTACAAATTTAAGTCCAATTCGACCTCCAATTTTTTTCATGGAACCCTCCCACCTGTCTCAGAATATTTACGAATGCACACCCCCCCCCCCGCCTTCTGCAACCAAAACAACGACGACAATAGTGTCAGCAGAAATGTGTTTAAACACCCCGAGCCTTAGAGGTAGCTTAAAGACATCACTGTGTTTAAAGACATCACTGTGTTTAAAGACATCACCGTGTTTAAAGACATCACTGTGTTTAAAGACATCACTGTGTTTAAAGACATCACCGTGTTTAAAGACATCACTGTGTTTAAAGACATCACTGTGTTTAAAGACATCACCGTGTTTAAAGACATCACCGTGTTTAAATACATCACTGTGATAAAAGACATTACCGTGTTTAAAGACATCACCGTGTTTAAAGACATCACTGTGTTTAAAGACATCACTGTGTTTAAAGACATCACCGTGTTTAAAGACATCACTGTATTTAAAGACATCACCGTGTTTAAAGACATCACCGTGTTTAAAGACATCACCGTGTTTAAAGACATTACCGTGTTTAAAGACATTACCGTGCTTAATTAAAGACATCACCGTGTTTAAAGACATCACTGTGTTTAAAGACATCACTGTGTTTAAAGACATCACTGTGTTTAAAGACATCACCGTGTTTAAAGACATCACTGTGTTTAAAGACATCACTGTGTTTAAAGACATCACCGTGTTTAAAGACATCACTGTGTTTAAAGACATCACTGTGTTTAAAGACATCACCGTGTTTAAAGACATCACCGTGTTTAAATACATCACCGTGTTTTAAGATATCACTGTGTTAAAAGACATCACCGTGTTTAAATACATCACCGTGTTTAAAGATATCACTGTGTTTAAAGACACCACCGTGTTTAAAGACATCACCGTGTTTAAAGACACCACCGTGTTTAAAGACATCACCGTGTTTAAAGACATTACCGTGCTTAATTAAAGACATCACCGTGTTTAAAGACACCACCGTGTTTAATTAAAGACATCATCGTGTTTAAAGATATCGCCGTGCTTAATTAAAGACATCACTGTGTTTAAAGATATCACCGTGCTTAATTAAAGACATCACCGTGTTTTAAGACACCGCCGTGTTTAATTAAAGACATCACCGTGTTTAAAGACATCACCGTGTTTCAATAACCATCGTGTATTAAAGACAGTATCGTGTATTAAAGACAATTTCGTGTTAAGTGTTTTCGAGATATGAAAAACCGATGAACCGAAAACCCTGCACCAAAGTACACATCAAAGTGCACGAGCAAATCACAGTACACATCAAAGTACACGGACACATCAAAATAAACACCAAAGTACACATCAAAAGACACGAACACATCAAAGTACACATCAAAGTACACGGGCACATCACAGTACACATCAAAGTACACATCAAAGTACACAGAAACGAAGAGTAAAAATGAAAAGATCATTCACATACAGTTTGATGCTCTGAGACTAATGTATTGTTATTTTTTTTTGCATTCATCTCAAAATTCTGCTGCATCTGATTTCCTTGAAATATAATTTAGTGTATTTCTGACTAAGTTACTTCAATTATATTGTCACATACTGTCCTGAAATGAAGGACTCGAGAATTAAACCAACTTACAGAAATCGGGTTCATTCTATATATTTAAAAAAAATATATATTCAGCAATTACAGCATCATACAAAACAAGTACACGTACACGTTACGGAAATTTCTGCCTCGTGTCGTCACACAACCGTGACCTCATCTCAAGTGCTCTCGTAATGTCCTCGTTAACAAAAAAACGTTACACACTTAATTCTAAACTAGTGTACACATACATGTAAACAAATACATACATGCCAAAAAACACATACATGTAAATAAACACATACGTGTAAATAAACACATGTAAATAAACACATACATGTAAATAAACACATGCATACATTAAACCCTTTTTTCACGACTGTCTGCTAATGAAATGATAAACACAGAAAAATAACACACTTTGTGTACTATGCAACAGCTTAGTCAAGTGTTGGATGAAAAAAAATTAATCAAAGGTTAGGGGAAATTGATCAGCACAAAAAAAAGGCAGATTGTTAAAAAGACAAAACTTAAAAGGTACATAATTTCTATAATTATTTTTTTCATAGCATTCCCCCCCCCCCTCCCTTTCCCCATCTTGTGGCGTACGTTACAATTAGTATCGACAAATTAAACAATTCAATTCTAGCTTAAAGTAAACAACATTAAACTAAGGCAGAAATTCAATAAGACGGAAGCATTCATTAATGGTTTTATATATTGTTCAATAACATTAATTTTTCATACCCCTGTCATGTTTCCTGTACAACAGTCGTGGAGCTGTAAATAAAACATGACATTTTATTAAAAGTGCATTGCTAAGGTAAATACTGGAAGTGTTCTGCAGAGGTTTAATTAAAATGTGTTTGATAATCATTGACATTTTATCTTGTTAATACAACAAATAATGTACTGCAAATGTGATTACGAAGTAAAAAATAATAACAAAATTATTAGTTACACGATTAAAAAAATCAATTGTAGATATTACAAAAAAAAACACAGTATTTTAGGGTAAAAAAAATCTGTCACTGTATACCTAAGGTTAGAAATTGAAATAGCCACATGTATGTGTTTATGTTGTTTTGCACTGTTGCCTAGTTCATGAAAAGTTTAGCTGGACGGACAAAGAAAGTAATATCACGACTTCGTGAGCCAGGCACCACTTTAAAAAAAAAACAACAACATAAACTGCTTCCTAGTATGACTGGAACAATTATCAACCAATCATTGCGATTATTGTTTGACTGCTGCAGAGTTATTGTTAATTACAGGCAAACTCAATGATATATACAAAACAGATTAAATCTCATGCTTAAGGGGATCGTCCGTCCCTTACTTCCTCCATCCATTCCAATATCCGTCCCTATATTAACTTTGTATCAATGTATATATCTATTTATTAATCTATCTATCTATACATCTATATATCTTTCTGTCTGTCTATCGATCTATCTATCATCTGTTTTCTTTTAATTATTAAAGTTTTGCATATAGACACATGCCTTCATCTTTTGTGTTTTTTTTTTTGGTACGTTGTATTAAAAATACCAATATGTTTCTTCTGTTGTATTAGAAATACCAATATGATTGTTCTGTTGTATTAGAAATACCATTTCGTTTGTTATGTTGTATTAGAAATACCATTTCGTTTGTTATGTTGTATTAGAAATACCAATGTTTTTGCTCTGTTGTCTTAGAAATACCATTATGTTAGTTCTGTTGTATTAGAAATATCAATATGTTTGCTAAGTTGTCTTAGAAATAGTAATATGTTTGTTCTGTTGTACTAGAAATAACAATATGTTTGTTCTTTTGTAATAGAAATATCAAATCGTTTGTTTTTTTGTTTTATTAGAAATACTATATTATATTGTCGTAAAGATTTTTTATAGAAAGTTGCATTGTTTGTATTAATATTAAACAATAAAGCAATTGTCTTAATTTTCATTTCGAAATACCATTTGAAACACGTCTCAAGATATGATTGGATGTTTTTTTACGACGTCGCTTTAAATGTTATCAACTATCGGCATTGTCCCAAGTGATAATGGAACTCACTCTCAGACATCAATCGTCATATCAGATATCGCTTTTATCTCAATACAATGTTGTCAAAGATACACAATCAGCAATACGTCAGTATTCATGAATAGGACAACGATATTCTATACTGCATTCACTTTGCCTCTGAAGCCAGCAGACTGAAAGATACATTAAAAAAATCGCTGGATGCTGTCATTTACTCAAGCAAACAAATACCATTCAAACAGAAACACATATTTTCTTTGTATTATGTTACTAGTCTGAGTGGTAAATAGAGCAGTAAAACTGATGATTCGGTATTTTTGAAAAATAAAACAAAAACAACTAAAATCATGTATTTTTGAGTTGCAGCCTTCTTTCTATAGAGAAGGTGTCATGTTCTTATCAGGTGGCTACTGTAGTCAGGATGTGGAAATAGATTAATCGACAGACTGAAACAGTGTAGATGAACATGAGAAAAGAACCGTATTAAAACACAATTCTCTATATGCATCACAGGAGTGTCGTTTACTGCAGTCATGTCGTTCTACCGGCATCGTATGTGCATTACGATTGGGTTTATTCTACTATTGTCTGTGGGTTCTATCCAAGGTAACCCTTGCCATCCATTTTGTTAATTGTTTATATGACGCGAATTACAATTTCCGCGTGTTTGATTTTAAATGTAATCTTACTATATGCTAAATTAATGTACATATGTGTGTCCATGTAATCGTACTATATGCTCAATTAATGCACGTATGTGTGTAAATGTAATCTTACTATATTCTCAATTAATGCACATAAGTGTCTTCATGTAATCTTACTATATAATCAATTAATGCACATAAGTGTCTTCATGTAATCTTACTATATAATCAATTAATGTACATAAGTGTCTTCATGTAATCTTACTATATGCTCAATTAATTCACGGATGTGCGTAAATGTAATCTTACTATATGCTCAATTAACGCACGTATGTGTGTAATGTAATCTTACTATATGCTCAATTAATGCACATAAGTGTCTTCATGTAATCTTACTATATAATCAATTAATGCACGTATGTGTGTAATGTAATCTTACTATATGCTCAATTAATGCACATAAGTGTCTTCATGTAATCTTACTATATGCTCAATGCACGTATGTGTGTAATGTAATCTTACTATATGCTCAATAAATGCACATAAGTGTCTTCATGTAATCTTACTATATGCTCAATTAATGCACATAAGTGTCTTCATGTAATCTTACTATATGCTTAATTAGTGCACATATGTGTGTAAATGTAATCTTACTATATGCTCAATTAATGCACATATGTGTGTAAATGTAATCTTACTATAGGCTCAATTAATGCACATAAGTGTGTAAATGTAATCTTACTATATGCTCAATTAATGCACATATGTAATCTTACTATATGCTCAATTAATAATCACAAAAAGCGTTCAAAATATAAATAGCAAGGCTCGTTAGGGGAAAAAAAAAACAACTAACCAATCAGTTCCTTCCTATGCCGTGGTTACAGTAACGGATGAACTCTACACTTCATCTTCCCCGATGACCTATTTGGATAAAGAAACCAACACCTTACGATAAAGGCAGCGGCGTAGCTATTGCTAGTAGGATTCGGGGCTCTTTCAGAAAAAAAAAAAAGCCTTCCCACTCCTATAAGAACAGAAATATGTTTAAGCTAAATAAACAAATGCTACCAATTGATTGCTATACGAGATCAGGCCCCCTCTCATTTCCGTCCCTGCCCGTCAACACCATTTCCAAGAATTCAAACATTATTCCTAGAATTTAATACAGGGTGTATACTTGTTTTTGTTCAGATATAATATATTTTTTTTTGTAATCAAATCATAAAAAAAAATGTTTCCTCTACACATGAAATGAAGAACAAAATGTTCAGCAGCTTTATTGCAACTATAAAAAACGGCTATGAAAACTTTTTTTTTTTTTACATACAGCAAAGTTATACGTTTCTTTGCATTTAAGCGTGTATGTTTTTGTCTATTTTTTAAAGTCAGTCAATAAATAAATATGTGTACAAGTCTTGGTTTATTCAATGTGTACCTAATGTGTTACATATCTTGGAATTTACATTAATGTGTAATATTTTGGGTTGTTTAATGTGCGCCCAATATGTGTTCACACATCTTAGATTCATTTAATGTGTACAAGTCACTTGGTTTTATTTAATATGTGTGTACATATCTTGGTTTTTTTTCATACCTAAGAAATAATAAATTAAAACAATTCTTATTCCCTTTGGCTCTACAGCCCATTTGGGCCCTGTGCCTGCCATACTACTCCTCTACATTTTCCAGATCCATAAGTCTTCTTCCTCTACTCTCTCACTCCCCTATGGCTTTTAGGTCTTTCTCAACTTCCTTAGCCATCTGGCTTCTTGCAGTCTGCCCATAGGCCCTTTCTCATTAGGTGTTGCCTCGTATTTTGCTTTTGGACCCTCCTGTTGTTTTCCATTCTTTCTGTAATATTTACCACTTCAATCTAATCATGTTTGATCTCTCTGACTGACGTTAAACATTTGCATGTTTTTAAAATGATAAAATTAACAATTTTTTTTTTGAACAGAAAGTACGTTTTGCAGGAAAAAAACAACAACACCACAAACACTTAGTAAAATAGGTTTTTAGAAAAATTTAGAAAACACCCAAAAAATATGGAGGAAAAAATAATGACACATTTCTTTACTTTTATTTTTGTTTCATACACTGTAAAAGAATCGCAGCTTATTCTTCAAAGAAGAAAATATTGAAATAAAGTCAAGGATTATCTTAAAATCTCATTGGTTGTTGAGAAGAGTGAAATTTTTAAAAGCTAACCCCCTCCCCCAAGCCCTGAATTAGCTTTTAACTAAAGTAAGCAATGTAATTCTCATTCAAAAGTAAAAAAATAATTCTAACTCGAAATAAGCAGCATTCGATTTTTAATTCCAAGTAAACAATTTAATTCGATTCTAACCAGATAAGCAATTCCCAATTCTCAACTAAAAGTAAACAATTTAATTCTAACTCAAGTAAGCAATTTAATTCTGCCTATGGATAAAATAGCATTAAACAAGGAAATGATTAAATAAGACCATTATTACTTCTGCAGCGGTTGTCATTCGACTTGGATATCTTTGATTACAAACTTCAACACAATTTTGTTTAGTTTTTCAAATATAGTTGGCATAGTAACCATCACAAAATATTATTATATTAAATCACAAGTGTCTTTTTTATATCTTCAACATTTATGCACAAAGCTGACCACTGTTCACAATTGTCTTATCGACTTTATTCCAGCGCTCTGGCCAGAGAAAAAAGAAGTTTTCGGTCCCTCAGGCAGAACTTGTGCCACTGTCGAGACATCATGTGAAGATGACGGGGGAAATTGTGCTTATCAGTCAATTCTGAGCAGATGAGCCTGGATGATTTGGCTGACTGGATCTAAGTATCAGTGAGTCATAAATCAAGTCCCCCCTCTCCGGCGCATTTAAAAGATTTAAAACGCGATTTCAAATTCATTTCAATACTTTACAATTTGATGACTCATTCTATTACTTCTCAGCGTTTCTTGGAACGCGAATGTACTCAGGATGCAAACTTGTGTGCGTACAGTGCAGCCGTGAGGTATATCCGTGCATTGGGGGTATCTCCGTGGGGGTGCCGTAGGGTATGTCCGTGGTGTACGTCCGTGAGAACTACTGTCCGTGGAGAGTATGTCCGTGGGGTATATAAAATGAGGTCTCCCTCACACATTGAATGTATTACTCTGTCATAATGGAATTTTGTTTGCATCTTTCTAACAGAGGGAATACTGGTCGTGGAGCTAAACCATTCAACTGTTAGACCTAAATGGTCCCAGGTTGTTATTTCTCCTATGGTGCCTTCATGATCATTACATCTATGGCGCTGAGGTCAGGGGGATGAAGTAGGGCTGAAACAAAAATACTATAACTATCATTTCCATGAAACAGTACTTTCATTCTAGGAATCTTGTGCGGATGATTACTTAAGGGAATGAAGTGCTCGAACAAATCGACCTAGGGAGTACTTTGCTGTAACGCGAGTGACCAATGGATTGTTCAGGTCATGGCCTAAGAGATCCCGCTATGTCTGCAACCTTAGTAGTTTTATTATCAATGCACTATCAGCTGATGGGAACGAAAGCTCTGAATCGCTATTATTAATTCTTAACACAAAAAAACAATTTTTTTCATCTCATCCTGACAGAGACTACACACACATGTAAACACATATATACCTTCTCTTACGCGATCACAGATTTTCTCACGTAGTTTTGTCACGCCTTCGAATTCACGGCTGCTTTAAACGAAAAAATTATAATATCACTGCGCTCCTATATAAAACATTTATGTACTTATTCATTGGTAAGCGCGTACAACGAGGTGTGACAGCCCCATATCTTCATGCCTACTTGCAGAACTGCACGGAAATTCCCGGTCATCAATTTAACCTTTCTAGTAAAAAAAAGTAACAACATTATGCCAACATCTACAATGGCACACTTACTCCTATGAAAGTACCAGTTCACTCCCATTACAAATACACTTAATATATTTTACAGGCACGAATCGGTGACGTTCGGTGGTAAAAGTATTTTGCTTAGAAGATAAACACCAACTTCCCCCTAATTTAGGGGATTTCCACTTTTTAAAGAACACTTTACTTCTATCCAGATAGCTTATAGAGTCTACTATTGGTAGCCTTTTTACTGTAGAGGTGTTAGTTGCTCAATTCATTGGATTTCACTGTATTTGAACAATTATATTGTTATCGTATTGTGAGCCAGAGGAATTCCATTTCTTTAATATTAAATGGCGGTACACCACATCGATCTATATATTTCTAACGACATCGTCTAACGAAACATCTGATGCCATTAAAACATTCGCTCCAACAATAGTCAGTCACTTTCAAAATGAGGAGAAACAGGAATTTCCAATCCGTCGTGGCAATTATAATCATAAATAAAGCACGTTGAAATACATGCTAACTAGCTAATGTTATCCGAAAAGCGTTGCCCGGTAAAGTCGGGAGTTCCAAACTTGATGAATTGAACACTTTTCTAACGCACATTGAGTAGCAAGTTATGGTGTATTATTTATGCCACCTACCTAAGTTGCAGAAATTATTTACATTCCATACGTCTACAGATTACGTTTACTCGTCATAGCGCTAACGAGCCAAACCAACCGAACCTAGTTAACCAACCACTCAAACTTCAAATCAAACCAAACAGTGTAGAAACAGCAAACCAGTTATTTAGAGCCAACCAAACCAAAACAAACCAAACAATAACTTCAAACGATTAACCAGCTTCAATCCGAAACCAGACAATTAGCCACAACCAGACTTAAATCAAATCGACAAACAATTAACCAAACCGAACAAATAACCTTGAAACCAGTTAACCAAACCAGCAAACCATTAGTCAATTCAAACAATTAACCCAAGCCAGACCAAACAGCCAAACTAGTTAGCCTTATGACACCAAATTCAAACCCAAACAACCGAGCCAGTTAGCCAAACCACCAAACCAAATCAGACCAAACAATTAACTAAGCAAACCAAACTTAAGCAAGCCAGTTAACCAAACCGAACTCGAAGTCAACCAAACCGAATCAAACCAAACAATTAACCAAACCAAGCCAAACAACCAAACCAGTTAACCAAATCAGCCAAACCAAGCCAAAATCAAACCAACCACCTCAACCAATACAAACCGACACCATTAGGTAACGTGTTTGTTAATAATGACTGCACCAAGTAATGGCTCAGTTTTTTAGTGTTGTGTATCAGAACTTCACAGTACCTTTTGCACGCACACAGGCAAGTTGAGATGTGGCTGAAAGTTGTCATGCAATCTCCATTAGCGCAAGTTCCTAGTTAAGTGACTATCACCATATCGCGCTTTGTCAACTTATATATACGGATAATAGATTACATCTTATTTGGCGAAGGAAACTTAAAGGAGATTGACTTGTCAACTTATAAATAATATGAACTGTGAAGCCAATTTACAAAAATTTGATTCACTTTATGCTTAATTTTGTTTAAAACAGAGGATGTAGCTGTGAGTTCAAAAGTTGTGATCGAGTGAAGCTGTCATCCTATTGAACGAGATCAAATAGCTCTTTCCATTGGTTTGAGATGTTGACTTTTTAGCTGGAAAGATCCTTTACCGTTCACATGGATGAGAATTGGGGTATTTTGTAGAAAGTAGGTATTTGGAGATTTGCAGTATATCAGTACTAGAGAGATAACATCTGTACATTTTTTGCTGCCTGTTAAAACAGATTAGACATAGAGATAGAACCAGGATCTAAACAAGGAATTTAAACCATCATGAGTCGGAGCAGGTTGTATGCAGGGACACATCGGACTGGTTTAACCGTATGTTTCATTATTGAGCCCCTCTAGCTGGACAGGGGCCCCGCAGCTTTCCATTTAGCATTAATAATAATAGTTGTTATTGTAAAACTAATTTAAAGGGGGGGGGGGGCTCGCAAGTATCCGTTAAAGTGGGCCCCGCAATTCGTGAAGGCAGGACCTTGATGTAGGTTGATTGAAATTCAGAATGTCATTTAAACAGACTGAAAGATCATCATCAGTAACCGAATAAATAGTGACAGCTGGCTGCTTATTTGATTGGTTTTTTATATTTGAAGCAAAGATTACAAAAGAATAATCACTTAAAGATCATTTCAAACTAAAAAATGCTGGGACACTTTTTTGTAAAAGGCCTAGTTAAATTATGTATGTTGGACGGACGGCTGAGTGGTGTAGATTCTCGACTGTCTACTTAAGAGTCCTGGAGTTTAGAACCTTGGTGAGACCCATGTGGAGTTTACTAAGGTGAAATTTGGTGTAATGTCCACAAGTCCATCTAGCTTTAAATGGGTACCTGACTTAAGTTGGGGGAATTAAAAGAGGCTGGGCGTTGTGCTAACCTCATAATCCCTTCATATTACGAGTTATAGAAACAGATGAGATTCTACACTTCATCTACCCGACGTCCCCTTTCGGGCTAAGAAGAACTATACTTTTTTCTCTACATTTTATATATTAAAATATTATATAGCCTTTTCCCTGCACTGTGTCTTGTAGTAATGGAAATATTGTATCTTTCTAAACGATTATTTAATACATCAATAATTTTTTTATTTAAGAGACTTTTAAATTTCTAGTTGGCGTTCGAAGATGATTTCCCTTAGGATTGGTAGAGTGTAGCAGGAGACAGAAGAATGTTTCAGGTGAAAAGCTTGACCTATGATATTTACTGTGACGGTCAATGTGCCCATGATACAGTTGACTATTGAAGGAAATGATGTCGTGATCAATTCAGTCAGAGTGCGCTATCAGTGGAGGTAGGCGCTATTCAAAGCCGTGCATAGAAGTAAATGTATGTTCTAGATTGTTCACATAAGTAAA